>JAUZST010002262.1:0-15011 GCA_034779995.1 Parotocinclus haroldoi | reverse complement strand
CCCCCCCCCCCCCCCCGCCCCCCCCCCCCCCCCCGGAAGTGCAGGCTTGATTCGTTAAGGGTTACGATCGTGTTACTCAATCATGGGTCCCGACTTGATTGCGATTTGCGAGGGAATCCTGACAAGTCGTGCCGCTCGCCTGTATTTTCTTTAATTGTTGATTCAGGAGCGCTTGGGCGGGATGAGGTTTTCGGATTAACGAGAGGGGAAACGTACGCCCGCTTGTACGAGATCTGGGAGCCTCTCGGCTTTAGCTCCGTCTCCTGGACAGACGGCACAACCGAATCCATGTGCGTACAGAGCGAACCACAAAGGGTGTGACCTTTTAAAGGTCCGTGTCCCGGCTTTTGGAGGAACCCCGTGTCACCGTTTACTCTGCTGTCTGGATATGTAAACGATCACAAACAAGTCGTAAATCTGCTGCGTTCCGGGGTAAAGCAGCCTCCCGCAACCGGACGGATCAGACCAGTAAACCCACAGCAAGATGTCCAGTTTGGCTCCAGTGCAGCTTTCTGGACTTACCTCCTATTAACCCAGGCTGCCCAGGTCGAACGTCAAGCCCCTTTTTTGAATCGTGGTCCTCCCAAGGATTTTTCTTTCCCTTTCCACTGTCACCTTAGGCCTGCTTCACTTGGACCGTGGGCCGAAGTGTTTGTAAAGCCGCCTCGAGACGATGTTCCGCTGTACAAAAGAAATAAATGACTTGAACCCACTTGACATGCAAAAGTATGCGGACGCCTGGTAAAATGGCCCGTTTGCTTCATTGTTTTACTCCCAGTCGCCTGCAAGACGGTCTTCAGGGGGTCAGGGTCTGGCGTGTATAGTCAGGGGCATTAGAGTATAACACGTATCGCTCAGGACCAGACGCCCAATCTGGCCGAAAGGCACAGCCAGACGTCCGGTCAAGCACCTTGACAATCAGCTGGACGATAACAGCATCCAGAAGTCAGATTAGGAACTCCGATAAGAGGGAGCTGGATTTTATCTCGGTTATCTGGTTTCTCAGTGCCTGTAAACCAGATTCCTCAGTCTGCGCATGCACGCGAGCCGAAACCGACCCGGTTGCCAGGTCTGCTTTGTCTAAAGACGGCGCCGTTTCAGTTCTTTTTCCCCGATGATCCAGTTCCAGACAAAAATCAGACGTGCACGTAAACACGCTCGGCGTGGCGCGCAATAATCGACGGGCCGAAGTAAAGTCGAGGCTCAGAGCTCAACAACGAAGCCTCCTGGAACATCAAGTGACACGGGAACGGACGCGGGGAACGGTGTTCGAGCCCCGTTCCGGCATCCTGGGTGAGTTTTGATGTAGACCGAAATGCGTCAGAGGATCAGGAACATAAACATGGTTATAAATGGTTTCCAGTAGCAGAGCAGCTGCACATCCAGACTGGTCTCCAGGACACACACACACACACACACACACACACACACACACACACACACACACACACACACAACGAGGTCTTTAACCAGGTCTCAGAGGCACCGGGGTGAACACGGACCTGATATTATTTCGACCGTTATTCAGGGCCTCTGCGATCGATTCGGCGCCGGCCGTAGGAGCACATTCCAGCGAGAGGATTTACCTGCTAGACGGAGCATCAGACCGAATCGGCAAAGGTCTGGTCCCGATCTGGTTTCCGAACCGGAACGCGCTACCATCGTGCTGCTCCACATTAAATGGGTGCCAGTCCAGCCATTCGGCGCAGGAGAAATAAGGAAGATCTTTTCTTCTCCAGCAACCTTTCCCCCCTCTCCCTGCTGCTTCTTCGGTATCCACCTCTCGTGGTGAGCCATAAAGCACTGTTACCATGGAAATGCAAGAGGCCGTGCCGGCATTGGCTCGGCCGCGTGTGATGAAAGCAGCCCGAGGACGGCCCAGCGGCTCATCTCTCCACCCTCGGTTCGCATTTTCTCTCCTCTGACAAGTCGGCGTCTGATCGAGCAGCGGCGTAACGCCCGCCGCCGGCGTATGTTCGACGGTCTCGCATCATGAGCAGGACATGGGAGGAGGGACGGCGGCACGAGGCGCCAAGAAAGAACAATCAGAGGCTCAGGCGTGACAGAAACCGCTGCCGAGCGCGGGGAACGTCACAAATACGACGAGAGTACGAAAAACGAGGAACTGTGGACGGGGCGAAAGGGCACGAGTAACGCAATCACTTCCCGTTCGGACGGCGCGGGGACTAAAACGAAACGACTGAGGGTGGGAAAGCTGACGGCCGAGAAGCACCATCACAGAACGTCCAGTCCTGGCTCCAAATAGCCCCTCCCTCCCTACAGAAGAAGCGTTTTCTAACCAAACTCTAAAGTGACGTGGCAACCAGACACTGAGCTCTACGGTCTAAACGTAGAGTAGGGTGCAAAAGTCTTAAGCCACCAAAAAAAACCCCACATTTCTGAGCTTCAGACTGTAACAGGAGACACGGATGTAATTATATACTGTCAATACGGTCTCTAAAACAATGGTACATTCCGACCCAAGGGTGGCCTAAGACTTTTGGACAGTAGGTGCGACTTCAACCGAGACTTCAAGCCAGATAGGGTCAAAACAAAACTGAAATTGGAACGTTTGTCGAGTTCAGTCAGATAACACGAACGCTCATTTTTACACCAGTGTAAAAAAAAAAAAAAGGAAAAAAAATTCTGCTTTCTGTCAGCAGGGGTCACAAGAGAACGGCCTTCCCAGTTTTCTGTCATTCAGACGTGCAAGAGATGTACATAAGACAGGATTTCATTTTCGATTATAAGTCTTAAGACCTCGCCCAACGCTGGATACTGGATACAGGATTTTTTTTTACGTTTTTTTTTTTTCTTTTTTAAGGAAAGCACGCCATAATCGGTGCGTCCCCTTGTTGTACGGTTCTAATTAAACGGCCCCATGTCCCCAGATATCCCGCTAGAGGCGCCCCCGACTTACAGGATGAGGATATTTTGCCCTCGGCTCCTTCGCTACAACAGAAACAGTGCGTGGTCAGCGACCGGTGACCTCCAGGGACCCAGGGCGTTGTTCTGAGCGGCACGTAAAAGCAGGTCCTGTAAAGACAGGGGCACAAAAGGTACCGTTCGGTACGAAAAGGGCAAAGTCGGTGAGAAGCGAGGCCCGTCTTTCTCTAGGCTTGTTGGTGAACTGCGAAAAACAGGAAGCCGAGTGCAAACCACAGACGATCCGCACGCAGAGGAGATGCAAATCGGCTTCATCATGGGCGCCACCGCTCAAACGGCCCAGGGGTGTGGAACAAGAAACCCAGCCATTTTTCGGACACCTGTGCGACACCTGCAGGATCTTAAAATCGAACCGTTAACGTTTCGTTATGTTTGGGGCCTCTTTCTGAGCAGGGCTGACGCACAGGCATTCCTCGTTGCCTTGTCGATCACGGTGGCGCTGGGCATGGGCGTGGGGGAAGGGGGGGGGGGTATGGAACAGGGGCACGTGTTGCCCCGATCAGCCTGTGAGTACAGAATACAACCGGGCAGGTTATGTAATCCAGCGGCGTTTGCATCCTGTACCTCGAGGGCACTGGGAATCCTATTTATAGGGGGGAAAAAAAGGCAGGAGGGAAAAAGCGGCTCGATCAAAACGCTTCAGGTCAGCGAGTGTGGCAAACAAGTCCGAAGCACGACGGGCGCGAACGGGAAGGCTGACGCGAGGGGCGGATGATGAGCGAAGGCAGTTTATTTATAGAGCAGCCCCGACTGATAGTGGCACGCCTCGGCACTCGCTCGGTGCCTTAAATTACTGTAATAAATCACTCACCTCGAGGGCATTTCGAGCTGGCGTAGTCGTCAAGGCGCTCACCTCGACGAGAGTCCGCACTCTCGGGCTATTAAAAAGCCTCTCTCGGGGCTTCGGGGACGCACGGTATTACGGAGGCGCCAGTCGCGGCTCTGATTTATCCGGCACGGCCGCGAGGACGCTTAAGTGGAACAGATTGCTCGTGATCAACAGGGTGAAGGCGAAAACACTCCCGACTGAAGCCCAGCCTCGGAGAGTCGCTGGGGCCGCACGGTAAAAAGGTTCGGGACGACCATTTCCGGATCGATGACTCAGACTCAGACTCGACATGAATCAGCCTTTAAAGACGCGGACCGCTTTTCTTGCTCCCGAAAGCGGGAAATCGTCGTCCGAGACCAGCCGCTATTCACGACCGCAGAGGTCGGTTCGAATAACGGGGGCATTTGAATGCCGTTCCTTTTTAGCGGTCCATTGATTCCTCCTACCTGTCGCGCATTTCCCCTCGAGTCTTTTACTGGAGGACGTCGGTTTGTTCGCTCTAATCCAGAGAAGAAAAGCAAGCGCGATTCCTTTCCAGAAACTTCGCGTTAAGGTTTTAATCAACTTAGGAAAGGATTTGTCTCTGGAAGTCCCCCGGAGCAAGTTGTGGCTTTGTTTTTGGACGAGCGAAGCGCCGGGGCCGCAGCGGGGCTCGCCTTAAACAAGAAGGTTCAGATTTCGGTACTGTCCAAAAGTCTCATATACCAGTGTTTTAGCTCGACTGCAACGTCAGAATGTTCAGAATTCTTTCCGGGTCTCTCTATCATTACTACATTACAAAAATACAGGCAACCGCGGCAAGTGCGTAGGCCCCTGCACGAGCCTTCCACAGCCCGAAGAAGCTTGATCGGGGCCTTTCTGGGAGCCTTGAATCCCCTTTTTTGGGAGGTAAGCGAAAGCGGAACGATAAACGGTGGAAAAGAGAACGATGGAGTGAACGGTACGCTATGGATGGTCACTATGCCATTGCTAAGCCAACCCTAAAGGTGTCCGAAAACTTTAGCACAGCAGAGAGAACCACAGAGAGCTGAGGGGATCAACCGGAAACAGCCGGACGTCAGAATGAATCAATAGCAAAGGCGGATTCAGGGCGCCGCACGCAGCCCAATACCATTAGTGTCTGGAAGGGCTCCAAGTGCAAAGGCCGGAAAATCTACAGTTGCTTCTTGCGGCATTGATGACACGGCGCCTGGAGCCAGCTCTGACACAGGACCCTCTCCCCGGGTCCAGATTAAGCGCCTATTAAGAACAACTGCCCATTTCCTGATTGCATTCATTAATAACGGCCTGCTGCTCGGCGGACGACGATTTCAGCCCCCGCGCAGCTGCACGGGTCCTAAAGTGTTGGCGTTACGAAACAGCGCTTTGAACACAGAAGCAGAACGCGAGGCTTTGGCAGGCGAGCAAAGCGATTTCTGATGACTTCCCGACGTGCGACGACCAAAAAAAAAATAAATAAAATTTTAAAAAGGCCCGAGGACGGAGCGGTGGCCGTTCCGGCTCCGATACCACCTGCGTAAAACGGGAGTAATACTTACGGACGGGGCATTAAACCCCTAAAATAAGCGGTACGTCTAATCGAACGGTGGCCTCAAACTTTTGCATGGCACTGCAAATTCAGCCGAATCCACCGCATTTGTTAAAGGGGATAATCACGCGTGTCCCGTCGCCTCGTTAAGCCCGCGCAATCTCGAGCAGAGCGAGGCAAAACGAGAAATAATTGCGTTTCGAGTGTGATCGGGGGCGCATTTAGAAAAACGTTAGTAGGTGGATGGGCTGCTCTCGAGCGAGCGCCGGTCACTGTGCGTTCTCTAGGGAAACGTGGAAATCCCCGGTCTTGGATCGATTTCAGGGACGGCGCTCGCTGTGACCAACGAGCCGAACGCCGAAACGGGCAGGGCGACGGGCTCCTAAAACCGAGGTCAGGTCTCCTTCACGACTGGACCGACCGTCGACGAGGCTGGAGCGGCGATCGCGTTTCACTTCTACGTTCGGCCCACGGAACACCCTGCGCACGTGCAACCCGAAGCGAGCACGGCGTATAAATAGGTTATGCGCACAGTGGAAAGAAAGGCACCCCCGATGCGGTTCCTTTTTCGGGAGCCCAGGCGGAAAGAATGGAGCACGGAAATAGCCACGTGCCCAGGAACGTCAAAAGGTCAGGGCCGATCGGTCGCCGTCCTCCCCGAACGGCGTCCCGGACGGAATCCTATCTCGCCCTGCGATCGGTTTAGGCAGTCCAGTCCTGTCCAGTCCAGAGGTGACGTGCTGTAAACGCGAGACGGACGACCCTGACGTAAACCCGTCTCACGACTTAATAAGAGTCCCTGACGAAGACGGAGTGTCCCACTGTAAACGTGTCTCGCTCTCCTCTGGTTATTGTCACCGCGCTCCCAGGGACTGACCCACTTCCAGAAACGTGTTTACCACGTTCAAACTTTCCATTTTAAAACCCAGGAACATTCGTCTCAGGTCCTAGGGGTGCTGGAGCCTGCTCCGGGATACCTCCTAACAGAGAATAGTTTGTTGAGGAAGAATTTCTCATTTCGGGACCACTCCTTATCAGCTGCAAAGCAATATAAGCTCTGGCGCTCGCGGTCACGGCGCGACAGACCCCAGGTCGCTGCTGTGAACGACCGAACAAACTTGGAAGCCAGACGGCAGTCCGCGATCAGCCGGGCACCACGTCAGAGCGAGCGGGCGGGCGGACGGACGGACGGGGAATAACCGTAGCTCGCGCGTGCAGACGTGGGCTTGAAATCCGGCTTAAATCTGTAGCGCTTCAACCCCGTCGCATTCAAACCTAATTCTGCAGAGAAAGAGTGCAGCGCTCCGGCGGCAGATCCCTCAGGCAGGCCGCCTTCGACGTTGTGCACCATTTACTATAATTAGACACAATACCAGGACACGGGATGTGAGAATTTTGATACCACTTAATCTCCGGTTACATAACGCCAGTGTGCGTAACCTTGAAGCGCTCGCACTACCTAGAAGTTTCCAACGGCTTGCGTTCAGAAACATCAAAGCTCACTGAACACTCCGAACCGTAACGGAATTTCAATCGATTGCATTCGAGCTACGCATAAATTGGTTTGAACGTAAAAAAAACGCTTGTGATTTGATCAACAACAACAACAACAACAAAAAAAAAAAACAATCCAACATTTTTTGCCTTTCTTCTTTAGTCAAAGATTCTTTTAAAGGAACTTTAAGGTTCTTCTAAGCTTCCTAAAGAGAGATTGAATAAGAGAAGAGAGCTTGTGGTCGGCAGACGCCCACTTCACTGTTCTCACCGTCTGACTCACTACTGCGAAGGCCGTGACCGGTTTCACTGATTGTAAGCACAACCTTAACCACAACTTTTTTTCCACGCAACATGCCTAAGACAAGGTTGTAAGAACCGCGCCGAGGAAGCGGCGAGAAACAGAGTGCATGATTACGTAAAGCTCTGAAGTTTGGCGAATCGGCCCGCCTTGGCGCCGATGTTCCCATCGACGGGGAGCGCAGGATTTTAGATGACCCTTAAAACGTCTGCACGACACGGACACGGCGAGTCGAAGGGCGTCGACAACCAGGCGCCAGAGAACTGCCGCTCACTAGATGTTTTGTCTTTTTCTGACCGTTCTCAGGGAACCCTAGTGGTGAAAATCAAAGCGGATTTCTGAAACCCTCACACCTGTCTAGCACCAACGACCAGGCCACGTTCAAACTCGCTCAGATCACCTTTGTGACGCACACGCGCGCGCACGCACGCACGCACAGATAATCTAAAAATGCTAAAACAGACTCAAGTTTTGCATGATTAAACCCAATGACCTTTCATTCGCAGGATTAAGACTGGCGGCAGGCCGGGGCCGTGAGTCACACGGACATAAAACATAAATAATAAACCAGATCTTGCAGCCCGTCCACCCACGCACAGCCCGAGACCACACACACACACACACACACACACACACACGAGCCAGCCTTTGAAATTACGACTTGAAACGTTTAGCAAGAACGAAGCCCGGCACTATTACCTTAAGCAACGTTAAGAAGAGCCGGCTAACAAGTTTAAGAGATTAGCTCAATATTAGGACACAGGAAGTCTGGCCCAGGTGAGAACTATAAACCATTTAAATGGACAGGGACCCTCACGGGGTTACCTGTTATTATTAAAATAGTAATACAACCGTTTGAGCACTTTATATTTCATATTTTGGCCGCTAAACGCTCCAGCTCTTGCTCCTGCTTTTCCATTACAGTTCATTCTGTTTCCAATCACAAGCCGTCAGCTTTAATTTAAAAAAAAACATTTTGTTTATTTATTTTTTGCATCCCTGAGTGTACAAACCTCAGAAAATAAGACGCCAGAGTCGGGCGTGTGCATAAAGACTAAAGAGGGCCATACTGAGGTCATGAATTTATAGAAAATACCGAGAATAAAAACAGGACAGCTGTGAAATGGCTCCAATCTTCTTCTTTTTTTTTTGATGGGGGCATGCAGCACATCAGCGTGTTCCACTGGGTTTTTTTTAAATAAAGAGAGGCAGGTATCACATCTCCAGGTGACATTTGTGCTGCAGTTAGTCCTTGTACAAATATTGAAAGGTCATTGTTAAACAGGCTATTAACGGGAGCCAAAGGTTCATACGACATGGACAAATTAAACAAAAATGTAATAATGCAATAATAGAATTCGATATGGGAGCACGGGTTCAACTACAGACCACCCCCAAAAACCCGTGTAGTAACACCAGGGGACAAATGAAACGTTAATAACACAACACAACTGATAATAGTGTGTGTCTTGTCTCGTATGAAGCAGGAGTGTGTATTTTTTAAGCCTGCTAACAACTGTAACGCTTTTTCTTTTTGCTAACGCGCTCGTTTGTACCATTTAATCCGAATACGCGCTTGTGGATGACCTCAAATCAGAGCTTTATCGTCAGAGAAATGTTAATTCAACCTTTAAAACCTACACTTGTGCCAGTACGTGTATGTTATACGTTATACGTTACACGTTACAGATAAACAGGATCGCCTCACAGTGTAGCTTGGTGAGGGTGCATACTATACTAGTCGACTAAAAAGTATGGGGGAAACAGTAACGGCATCTGCGCTGGCGCCTTCCTTTTGGCGTACTGTTTAGTACGGTAGTATGCGGGTTAGGACTCGAATCTGGGTTTAGCGTTAAGTAAAGGTTAATTAGGTTAAATGGTGGCAACTTCGAGCATTCGGACTCACTACAACATTCACCAAGCTTTAAAATCCTGCCTCAACTCTTAAACCGGTGCCGTTTTAGAACACGTCACGTCGCATATTTAACAGGATAATAACTTGCCAGTGTTGAATACTACCCTTGCGTACTAAATAGTGTGCAAAGCAGCAACGGCGTTACGACTAGAGCGGTAACTAAGCGTACTGTTTAGTACAGTAGTATGGGATTTCCGACTAAAGTCTACGTTTTAACATTAACAAGGCCAATTTGGTAAAGATGTACCATTTACACGAACAACGCCGCTTGGGAGACGTTTTCAAGAGCTCTTTGATAATATAACAAACTAAATGATATCGAAACAAACAAGACGATGCCGTTCGATGGTGCACAGTAGGGTATATAGATATGTCATATCGAAACAGAAATGACACGTTTTTATTTAGTACAACATTATGACGACTCGGTTCTTTACGTTAACATTAAGCAAACCCGAACCATTATATGTTTTTTTTTTTATTTACCAATAAACAGGTCTGACTCGTTGTCAAGTGTGTACTATAAAGAGTGAGGCCAACGGAAACAGCATTAACGTAATTTCAGACCACTTCGTGTGCTAGTATGTTGTTTACAAAGGTTGTGTAAATGTTAATCAGGACTTTAAAACCTTTAAAACCCATCACTGTACCAGCTATACGTTATAAATAAACAGAATCGTCTCCGTGTAGCGCGGTAAGAGTGCATACTATACTACTCTACTAAACAGTATAGGTTGAAACGGCAACGGCGTCTTTGCTGGCGCTTCCATTTGGCGTACTGTTTAGTACCGTAGTACGCGAGCTGTGACCCAAGTCTGTGCGTTCAACATGCCGGAATTGGGTCGGGGCCGATTTCAGCGACGACACGAGACAGAAAATGGGTCCTGGGATCAAAACCGGGCCCGGGTTTAACCTGGTTCGAGGTTAAAATGAAAGCGGGAGAGCGTAAAGGCTGGTCTGCTGGTAAGATGGGAAGTACGTTTGAGTTACGTTAGCAACGTAGCTCGTCCGCACGACTAGTTAAGAGAGAAAACATTTCATTCCCACATCGCCACTCACCTGCATGAAAACCCAAGGATGGCTCCCGTGGCTGGTCACTCGTTCAGAACTGCCATTTGTTCGGCAAATTTCCAGTCCGCTAGTCCATGCACATCCTGTCTCGTCTCGTCTCGACGCGACGAGTCAGTGCATTGCAATGTCCCGCTGTTAGCAGCCTGGCTAACAGAGCACGCTAGCTTGATTTAAAATATTCACCAGGTTTACGCCTTAGCACACCTTCCAAACGCTTCCACCGGCCTGCCGTTTCTGTCCCGCCTCGTATTTAGGCTGTTCGTCGCCGTTTCCACCTTCCCTTGCCCCCCTGCCAGAGTCCAGATGTGTGCAGCAATGTGTGAACTGGTCCGACTTGTCACTAACGGACGGATTGAGGCAAAATAAGGCCTGCCGGGGCTATTCCGAGCCTCCGGGGGTTATTTATTAGTCGCACGGAAGCACCATCCACCTTATCGTGAGCCGCATCTTCATCATCATCTCTGCAGTGATGATTAACTTCTACCAGCGTCCACTCCTACTCACGCCATTTCTACCCATTTTTTTACCAGGTTTACAGCGACACCTAGTGGCCCAGAGCGTATGTGCAGTTTAATCTTTCATGAAAGGAGCTCGGAGAAAATAATAATAATAACAACAATAATAATAACAACAATAAGCACTCGTGATATGATAAGCCATTAAAAGCTCTTAAAACGGATCAAATCCATAATTGTGCCTTAAATGGACCTGATGTTGTGCCTCAAGGACCCACGGAGACTGGCCCAGGTGAGATTTGAACGCTGGACCGTAACGCCACCTTGATCCCTATCTGTTTACCAAGACTTAACTTTCAAAAATCAGAGTTTTATCGATGACAGACCCCGCTTTAAATTCTCAGCGTCACGCTGAATCCTAAAAGTGCAAGCGAGCGTAACGGCAAAGGAGCGGACAGAAGGCGGAATCACAGGTTGCAGGTTGGCACATTTTATTGAGGTGCTCGGTGTAAGAGTCAATAGTTCCAGTAGTTCCAGCTACGGGGAACGAAGAAGCCCGGGTCGTGGACCGACTGCGTAAGATCGTCCGGCGAAGCATTCCGTCAAAAGTGGCACAGATCTCAGAGTCCAGCAGCGCAGGAGAAACGGTGGAATGATCAAGGCAATGAACACATTTGGACTTTCAGAGGGACTTGGGCCAGGTTTATGCTTCCAGACATTTGAAGGACCTGGGTGTGCTTTAAGTGGGACGGGAGCGAGGCTAAGGTGCAATAGCCACCTCACCATCGGTCAGTTAAAAAGAGGAAGGGGGTGCAGAAGCAGCTGCGGTTCCCCGGTGAGCGTATTTGAGTCCAGAACCATTCAGCTCAGTTCAAGATATCGCGCTGTGTAATTGTGACACGGACCTCAGAGTGGACCACCGCCCGAGCCCAGTGAAGGTCGGGTTAGGCCCTGACCCCGGTAACCGGGATGGCAGTCCCGAGGAAGCATAAACCAGGCTTCACAAATAACCAAAAGGAATCAGCAACAACAGAACATTCACAAGTGCCAGAGATGCAGCAGAACGGCTCAAAAACGTTAAAAAAATACGCATATTTCAAGTAAAATCCGAATGAAAATAAGCACTGCCATGGACTGCTGCGAATGAAAGATTCTAAAACCTTTGTGTGTTTGTAGTGACGTGTAATTTCAGTTGTGTACCTGGCCTCCAAATTCCCCCATCTCTATTCCCACAGAGGCCCGCGCATGTACGCGTGTGTGTGTGTGTGTGTGTGTTCATCCTTAATGAACGAGCCCGTAATGGTTCCTGGAACACTCTGCGTATCGGCAGCACAGAAACAAACTGGAAAAAGTAAACGAGAACCTGAATAAGTCAAGCACGACCATTTGGACGACCTTTTAAAAAGTCCTCAGACGACGATTTTTTTTTTTTTTTTTAAACAAATCCGTATCAAAATATACTTTAAAATCGATATCTATGTTGTAAAACATATCATATAAACATAAAAAATATCCTACGAGCGCAAAAGAGTAGAAATCTGGAGGATGGATGTACAGTGGAAGACTGGAGACAGACGGGTCCAGTCAGAACCTGCTCTATACGTTAGCAGAGGAGCGCAGGATGTGGAATCGTTTCAGAGTCATGCGGATCGAGCCCAAGTCTCGGTTCACTTTCTCCAACCGGTTCTCCAGCGACGCCTGGGGAAGCATTTTTAGGAAATGGGAATTACTTATAGAGTTACCTCAGGATTGGACCTAAGTTTATCCAGTCCTAGGACGTCTTTGTTCAGCTGTAACTCAGCGAAAACATCAAACATGACCAAAAGTAGGTGGACAACAGGTACGTGAATGTGCCCAGGAACTAAAACCTCACCCTAAAAATAAAGTATTTTGTAATAAATAAGGCCCAGGAACTAAAACCTCACCCTAAAAATAAAGTATTTTGGAAGAAATAAGGCCCAGGAACTAAAACCTCACCCTAAAAATAAAGTATTTTGGAAGAAATAAGGCCCAGGAACCCAAACTGAATTCTAAAGTAAAGTATTTTGGAAGAAATAAGACCCAGGAACTAAAACCTCATCCTAAAGTAAAGTATTTTGGAAGAAATAAGACCCAGGAACTAAAACCTCATCCTAAAATAAAGTATTTTGGAAGAATTAAGGCCCAGGAACCCAAACCCTCATCCTAAAATAAAGTATTTTGGAAGAATTAAGGCCCAGGAACCCAAACCCTCATCCTAAAGTAAAGTATTTTGGAAGAAATAAGGCCCAGGAACCCAAACTGAATCCTAAAGTAAAGTATTTTGGAAGAATTAAGGCCCAGGAACCCAAACCCTCATCCTAAAGTAAAGTATTTTGGAAGAATTAAGGCCCAGGAACCCAAACTGAATCCTAAAGTAAAGTATTTTGGAAGAAATAAGGCCCAGGAACCCAAACTGAATCCTGTGCAGAACCTTTTTCTCTATTTCGGAGCGTACTGAACTGGATCTCCACCTCCCTCGTGCCCCAGTCCTCACACTTCTGGTACCGTCATGCACAGTATAAAGCAGATCCATAACTGTACCTCGTCTAGCCTGGTCTGCACGGTGATCCTGGATCCGGCCCCAGGAATCCGGCTCAGTGCCGCCTCGATCTGTTGGACAAACAGGCACAATAAAATCTGGACCCCGATGCATCACACCAGTCAGAAAACGAACAGCTGGAACGACAGGGCTTTGAACGAGCTCAAGCTCAGAGCGACTTGGAAGCAGAGGAAAAGGATGGGGACTAAAAATAGGGCGTGCAGAGCAGGAAAGGTTATGTAAGGTGTGCATGTAGGGCGCTGAGGAGTAGGAGGAAGAGGAGGAGTAGGAGGAGGATGGATGGATGGATGGATGTCAGGGAGCTTAAGATAGCAACACAGTGGAGGAGAGGCACTGCAGAAAGTAAATGAGTCAGGATCAGGATGAAGCAGTCCGAGTTACAAAGAAGCAGAAACGTGACGTTTGAGGCAGCTTAGGATTTTGTAATAACGCCGGTTGCCAGGCGACTTGTTCTCGACGCTATATATAGGACGTCGGCCGATTAATGCTGAACTCCACACTCACCTGCTGTTTCTCCTGCGTGAGCTCATCAAACAGCTTTTCCGCGTCGGCCAGAGACTGCACGCGGGCGTGGCAAGACAGGGCGAGGTCACCCTCGGGGCTGGGGGTCAGCAGATCCAGATCCGGGTCCGGAACCTCTCGTTCCTCGGATTCGCCGGTCTGCTCTGCAACTGCATCGCCGTTCATGACGTCAGAGCGTTAGGGAATCGCTACGAGGTGCATAATATCTAAAATATCAGCAGCCATCGATAATTAAGCGGCATACGGAAGATTTTGAAAACACCTTCAGGTCTCTCCGCCGGGGTGAACTGCAGCCTCGCCCTGGAGCTGCGCCGAGACGGAGGCGATGGTCCCGGACCGGAGCGGTCGAAGTGCAAATCGAACCTACGATCGAAAGCGGCACGGAGTAACGCGAAGCGGGACACGTCTGTTCATGATTCTAAACGAACTGGGACTGTACCTGTTGTGCAGGTGTTTGTGGCAGTGCATGGGGCGGCCGAACGCGCTGGACGCGTTCTCAGCTGGGCAGCGCTTTGGACTGGACTTTGCTGAAAGGGGCTGTAGGAGCGTCTCTCTCTTAGCTGTCCAAAAACAACAAAAGACGGTCACAAGAAAACGCCTAAATTCAAACGCGGCCTAAATTAAACACTCCACGGTGCCGCGAACGTAATCCATACTCGGCTATATAGTTTCAGGTATTTATTATTGTTGCTCTGTTTGTTCTTTTTGTTAATAACAATAATAATAATAATAAAGAAGCAGAGTACGTCCTCACGGTCGTTACTCACTGGGTGTGGACGGGGGACCCGCCCTTTGCGCCCGAGGCGGCAGAGACGAAGAGCGATGGCCGTCTGGAGACAGGCTTCTCTGAGGTCGCAGCGCAGCCCCACATCCCTCCAGCAAAGCCTCCCTCATGCCGTCCACCGTGGGTCGTCTCGTTTCCAGCCCTGCCCCACACAAAGCCCTGCATCACAAGGCTGTCGCGGCCACGTTTTTGCCCGTCAGACGTCCACCAAACACACTTACTTGGAGAGGTGTAGTGGCGTCTCGCCACAGCCCGCCCCTCCGTGGCTTTGGTGTCCTCCATCTGAATCAGAGCCCTCATCATGGGGGTCAAAGGGCCGTCCCTCCTAATCGGCGACTCCCTTTCAGGAGGGGAAACCCGACTGCAAGTGGAAGCGGCGCACGGGCGCTCGCACGGCTCGGCACAGCACCTGTAAAGTCAGAACGCATTTTTACCCAACGTCCCCCCCGGGTCACGCAGCCGAGGACGGCTTTGACGCCGTCTCCAGGACATTCGGCCGAGCTCTCCGAAGCGCCCGGAATACGCCGTACCCTCGTCCCCCCGCTTTATCACCCAGCCCGGGATTCATATATATATATATCTAGA
>JAUZST010002261.1:0-18213 GCA_034779995.1 Parotocinclus haroldoi | reverse complement strand
TTATTATTATTTTGTACTTAACTATTGTAAGTCGCTTTGGATAAAAGCGTCTGCCAAATGTAATGTAATGTAATGTACTTTTTTTTAGGTATTTAGATGGGATTTGAAAGGGATTTTGAAACATGGTCCATTCATTTCTGTTCAACACGGGCAAACCTGGCAACGCAGCCGGCATAGGCAAGCATATGAAAAGAAGGCTTTTCCAAAAAAAAATGTGGATTGGATTGGTTTTGTTGTTGATTCAATTAGTAAATGGAAAACAGCAAAAAAAAAAAAATCATCCAACTTCATCCATCGGAGCAAAAACTAAAAAACAAAGGCACTATTTAAAGTATGACTGTGTACTTGGGAATTAGGTCACTTTTTTAGTTCTTATGTATAACATCTAAGCCGCCCAAGCGGGGCGAGTGCTTTTTTTTTGGAGTCTCGGTCCAGCCAAGGTTTGTTTCTCACTTTTACGTTAACTTTTAGGGATTTTTTTTCTTTTCTTGCCACCTGTCGTCCTAAGGTTTGCTCAACTAGGGGCTGGCGATGTAACTTAAGACGATTATAAAGCTGCTTTGAGGCAATGCTCCTCTGTAAAAAGTGCTATAGAAAAGGTGCCTTAACTCGACTGTGTACTTATCGAAAAGAACAGAGCAAGCAGGTGATATTCAGGATGTCAAATGACACAAGTGCCTTCTCAGGAGATTTGAAAAGCGGGACAGTGTTTAGGTACTGGACCTAAAAGTTGAAGGTTCAACACCCAGCGCTGGCAAGCTGCCGCGAGTCATCCCTGGGCGATGCCCTTCATTTTTAATTGCTTGTATTGCTCAAGTCTGTATTTAGTTATATAACTGGTAAATTGTGGGCTGTGGTGGAGCAGCAGTTGAGGTCTAGGTCCATGAGCAAAGTCCCTAACCAACAATAGCTCAGGTTTAACATATTGCCAGAACTTTCAAACTTCCATTTCCAATACTTACGGTCTTATATAATCCGTCACAAACAATGGTATGTAATCTAACGGTGGCCTAAGACTTTTGCACTTTTTTTAATATGTCAAAATACAAAGCTTGGGTCCGAGTCGACTCCAGTAACATGTTTAAATTGGTTCATTTGAGACTTAACCGTTGACCCATGAATGGGCGAAACCCAGCGTGTGAACCACCACCATGGTACTGATTTGATTTATGGATCCTGCAGAGAGAGGAACTCTGCGTGTGTGGCCAGGACCAAAGCCGTCCATCATCAGCTCGGTACAAGAGCCTCAAATGTTTTCTTTAAGGGTTCGTCTTCTTTCTCTCACATCAGCCTTAGCTCAGCAACGTTTACATTCCCGTACTTAACGTATGTGCCGCTTTGCCAGCAGCCACCTGTTTCTCTAATAACCATCAGCCATCAGCTCTTGCATCCAGTTTTAAACGTACACGCTCATAGGCCACTTTATTAGGTACACCGTCTTGTTCCTTCACCCACTAAGCGTTTTATCAGTTCCAGCCACTATAGAGCACTTTGTAGCGTTAGTGCAGGGCCTCTGTGTGGTGGGAGGGGAACTGATCAAACGGGCCGTGAGTGCAGAAAGGGGAAGGGGTGTACCTAATAAAGTGGCCCTTGATTTTATCCGTTCTCGCGTTTCTCCTGTAGAGGCGATGTGATGGATGGTGATTTCAAAAGCGAAACAGGCTCACATCGCTCATTTCTTGTGAATCATCCCATTACCCATGGTGCAGCCGCCAACCCCCTCGCCGAATCCTGAGGAACGGGTACGGTCACCGATAAATAAAGCTTTTAACTGTTTAGGAATAGTTACCATTTTCTGGCATCATTCAGCAGGAGAATGTATCGTAGTGCTTGGTGCCTTTTTGCGGATCGTTCACAGGACCCTGGTGGCCTAGCGATTAAGGTACTGGCCCATGGACCGGAAGGCCCAGGGTTTGAATCCCACCTCTGCCAAGCTGCCGCAGATGGGTCCCTGAGCAAGATGTGTTTGATGGATAAATCACTTAATTTTTTTAAGGGTTTAATTAAAGTCGAGTCGAAATTCCTTTGGATCAGTGACTGCTCTAACACGGTTGATGTGTTTAGAGACTTTTTATGTAAGTTCCCTGCGTTCCTGTGGATGACTTTCCTCTACTTATTTGTGCCAAGCTGTAAATGGTGTTCCTAGGTGTGTGTCCCTGTCCTATTGTGAGTAGTACTCCTTTTGCTTGTTCTCTCTTACCTCTCACTACACAAACCGACTCGCATTCACTTGCCAAGTCTCTGGTTCATTCCACGTTTTCCCTTATACCCCCCCCATCAGGGCATTTCTTTAAAGTATCAGATCCCTCATAGCATCTTCTTAAGCTCTACGGCTGTAACCCTCACGGTAACGGTAACCTTAGGGATGCTGTGTACATGGTACCGTTCCATTCCTGTTTCCAGCTGTGCTTCGGATCGATTTACGTACCGTTTGCACCCAGTTTTCTTGTGTAAATTCCCTTTGTTCTTACATTACAGCACCCGAAAAAGGTCGCGAGACTAGGGTAAGGTCTGTTTCGGTCTTTATTCATTTAAATCCATCCATCTCCCCTCCCATTCCCATCACACCACCCGGACGTCGGTTAATCCTTACTTATTGCTCGTTACCAAAGCAGAGTTATCAGATTACCTGGTGTATATTTTTTTTTAAAAAAAGAGTTGGAAATGTTTCCATCGAGAAACACAGATAATCAGCGTCGACCTCCGCGAAGGACAGCGAGCGCCGCTTCACCTCCTGCTGCCTCCTCCCTGCAGGAAGTGCGTCATAAATCTTCCTCTGAGCGAGAGGCTCGAGGGACGTGACCCACCACACACTGATCATCACATGTGCTTTAGAAACTCGCTAACAATGCAGCGCCTGTTTCCATTTAGTAACGCTGCAGAAATGCACCCATAAGGACAAACAGTATGTGTTTTGTTGTGCTGCTTTTTAACGCCGGGTTTCTGGGCTCATATTTGCCGTAGTTCTGTATCGTGGAGCGTTTGAATCATTTAACCTGCCCCCCGACAGATTAACGAATAGCGACTAGGAAAATGATGATTACTGTCAAACAATCACACGGTTTAAAAAACTCACTCCTAACCTGGGTTTGAGTCCTGGCAGTGCCACACAGGCGTCACACCGGGCATCACATGGGTGAATCTGAGGGAGGGGAGGATAGATTATTCTCCTGGCACTTTAACAGTGACCCCTACCCATCGCTGCACTGAACTGCCCCTTGTTCTCAATAGGCGCCCCATCCATTTCATCAATTATCTTCCGCGAACCCACCCGGGCAACTCTGGGCGCAGGGGCCGAAACAATCCATCGTAGGGCACACACACACACACACACACACACACACACACACACACACACACACACACACATACATACACAGTCACACGCGCTAAGGGCCACTTTTAGAGACACCAATTAACCTAACATGGTTTGGTTAATTGCTTTTGGACTGTGGGAGGAAACCGGAGTACCGGGAGTAAACCCACGCAGACACGGGGAGGACCCAGGCTGCTCCACCCTGGAATTGAACCCGGAACCTTTTTTTGCTGTGAGGCAGAGGTGCACCCCCCAAAAAAAACAACAAAAAAAAAGACCAGGAAATGTGTGTTTTCAGCAAGAAAAATATAGAAGGATTGGCGGCTTGTTTTTATTCAATTAATAAAAAGATAAAGAAGGAAAGAAAACATCAATTTAAGCAAATCTGGTTTTATTAATGACATGAACGCACAGTATAATACTAATACTTTATAAAATTCTTATATTAATATAAACCTATAGTATTGTATATGTCTGTTTTTGTTGACATTAAAAAAAAACCATTATTAAACATTTGAAGTCCATTTTGCTGGATTGTATTGAACCGTTTCTAATATATAATTTAGTGGTATGATCCAAATTCTGGACCGAGCTTGCAGGGGTGCTTCGAGAATCAGCGAGGAACAAGAATCAACCTTTTTATGAAACAAAAAATAAATAAATAATGGACCTGGATACCTGGATCATACCATTTGAGAGGCAAGAGGGACGTTTGTATTCTTGTTTGTTAAAATATCGCGTTTAAACCATATACTTTCCATAGTTGTAACATTTTTCAGCATATCATAGATCAACAGAAAATGACTTTTCACTCTTGTTTTTGGTTTGCTGGGACTCTAAGTGGACTAGACACGCCCATGGCTTGCACTTTCGAAGGCTGGTGCTCCTGTACTTCCGCTTATCCCCGGTGATTTTATTTCTTGTTTCCTATTTTGCTTTTTTATAATGTTTCTTTTAATTGCTTTATACATTTTACTGTGTTACGCTGTGCTGAACTGTATTATTTGGTTTGAATACTTTTCTTCACTTTTTTTAATGTTTGTATCTTTCATTTGAGGTTGATTCAATCTTCCTGACTAAATCAGACATGATTACATGTAACATCTACACTGCCCATGCAGGTCACGTCTCTTTCCTTCCTTTTCCTTACCACTGTCTACAGATCTAAATGTGCTTTGACTTGAATTAAACAGCATGACTCATTTCCTAGTCCCGAAGATCTGCTGTTTGTGAAAATTTGTGCAAGTTTGAATAAAAAAATAGACTAAGTTCCTGTTTAGCACGATTCGAATGTAGCAGAAATCTGACGAGGAGAAGAAACGGTAGGAAATTATGTGAGGTTCAAAGGGTGAAGCAGAAGGTTTGGAGTAACTGAGGGTAAAACGGTTGCAAAAAAGGCGAGAAAAATGGACTGTAATCAAATATAATTAAAACGTTTAGCCTGAAGGACCCGTATAACCTCTGACAAATGAAGAAGATCATGTGTGTGTGTGTGTGTGTGTGTGTGTGTGTGTGTGTGGTGAAACAGAACTTGAGTTTGTTTAAGGAAGCTTGTGACGTTTGTGGAAAAACTCCTTGCAACATAACTAGACTAACTTATCAAACATGAGCTTTACAGAGTTCCTGTGCGTATTTTATATGAACGTTGTTTATTAAGATGAACGGAACTCTATACACACGCTGGGCTCAGCAGTGCAGGACACGAACACCAACAGATCAAAACAGGGATCCAGTTTTTGGAAAGGTGTTTGGATCTTTCATGCCTCATGGACACAGACGCCGCAGTGCCTTCACACATTTTCCAGTAAAGATGCACTTTAAAAACCTTTTTTCCATTCATTCAGTATCTTCCGCTTAATCCACACGGAGTACCCGGAGTAAACCCAGGCAGACACGGGCAGGACCCAGGCTGCTCCAGCCAGCGGTGCTACCCACCGAGCCCCCGTGCCACCCTAACTTTTGTAAATTAAAAAATGCAAACAACAGATTAGATAAGCGATCTGTAATTATTGTTTGCTTATTTGTCTGTTTGTTTTTTCTCTTTACATCAGCAGGAAATTCGTGACATTCGCCATAGGTGTGTTTAACTCCTTTTTAGGGGCGCTTTTAATTTGAATATTTTTCGCGAATTGATCCAAGTCTGGTTTGGGGAAAAAAACAAAAGTAGCAAAGCACCGATGTTTAATACATTTAAAAAATTGAAACCATAATGATTTAGGTGCATAATGCCTTTGATGATACAAGACATGATATTTTTAAAACCTAAGGTGTTTGTTTTGCAAACCCATGCGGACAAAGGGAGAACATACAAACTCCACACAGGCGGAGTCCGAAATCGGGGGTCAAGCCAAGGACCATGATAACCCCGGCGCTACTGTGTCCTATTTTTCAATAAAATCTTTCTAACACGAGTTCATAACCGGGTGTAAAAGTTCCCTTAATTTAAAGAAGGGTGACTGTGGAGAGGATTTAAAGTGTAACTGATTACAAATTAAACTCTCTCTCTCTCTCTCTCTCTCTCTCTCGTTTACACAATAAGCGTGAAGGTTTTGCTCAAGAAGAATGCAGAAGCTGGAACATTACTCCACGTGTTTACATTTAACCCCGCATAGACCCTCTGAAAACACTCTGTTCGTACAATAGTACGACGAGAGAAACATATTGTCAGTACATTTACAATGGGAACATAAATAACTCGCAGAAAAAAACCCTAATTGGTCAAATCAGACACATGCAGGAGCCAGGAAGCTCTCATCTTTAAGAGCTCCAAAATAGCAGAACCTGCTTGGACGAACTTTAGAAAGGAAGCGACAGGGCAAAATCAATTGTGTTATACGAATTCACAGAGGAAAAACGCCTTCGTGGTGCCAAGATGAAGTAAATGCTTTAAGAAAGAGCAATCAGCAAAGCTGGCATCCTCAACCTCGGTTAGAAATCAGGAGAAAAGGGCATGGATTTGTGGGAAAGGACACGAGCGAAGGTTTACATCCAGCTGAGGGAAATAAACAGAGCTACAGACGTACTAATATACAAGATATACACGATGTACGACTAATACGGTCAGAACTAATACAAAGAAAAGTCTTGATGTGTGTCCAGCTCATTTTAGCCCAGATAAGGGATCACGTGCAGATGTGCCCTGTCCTGCAAAAGGAGCTGGAACCTTTCGACGGGGATAGAGGAGTCTAAACTGATATTCTCAGGCTGTTTCCGTCGTGACCCTCACCAGGAGGAGCAGATGGAGTGTAAACCATGACTGCATTCCTACAAAGAGAGTCAGAAGAAATTAGGAAATGGCACAGCGAAATGAGTCTAAAAGATCACACTTTTTATATTTCTTCAGTATCCGTTCAAACACAAACAACACAATTATATTTAAACAAACTAAGTTTCTTATTGTAGGTAGAAACCATCAGTGAAGCCTCTGGTGATATGTCATCTGAGATGGGTAGGACGTGGGCCGAGAGCCAGGGTCACACTTTCAGCAGCACATCAGATAGCATGGGAGTGTGAAAGTGCCGGCAGAAGCAAACGCTTCACCTTCCTGTTTGACGGTAAATGACGCTGTTGCCCTTAATACCATGGCATCATCCCATACAAGAGAAATGAGAAGGCCAAGAGGAAGCTTTTACATAACAAGAAGTGCAATTGTTTCTAAGAAACGCCGCTGCAGCTGAAGAAACCGGCGGTTAGTAACGTTATCGTTAGCCTGGCTGAGGGCAGAGGAGAACGCAGGCTGATTTGGGCTGACAGAAAGATAACAGGGGCTAAAAAAAACCCTACTCGATACGTCCAATGTATGCAGAAAAGCTCTAAACAGACAATGCACCAAACCTTGAAGCAGATAGGCTACAGCAGCAGATCCTCCGGTGAGCGAAGAGCAGATAGCCGAGGCTACGGTTCACACAGGCTCAACAACACAGAAGAACGATGTAAGATTAGAAAATGTTGTCTGATCTGTTGAGTATCGATTTCTGCTGCTACATTCGGACGGTCGGGTCAGAATCTGGCGTAAACGAGACGAAAGCCCGGATTTGCCCTGCCTTATATTCATGATTCAGGTTACTCTTTGTGTAATGGTGTGGGGGGATTTTCTTGGCACACTTTGGACCCCTTAATACCAACCGAGCGTTGTTTAAACCCCACAGCCTGTCTGAGTATTGTTTCTGACCACGTGCACCACTTTATGAACGCAGTGGACCATGTTCTGATTTCTACTTCCAGCAGGATTACGCTCCACATCCCAAAACCCCAAAAACGCCTCAGTCTGGTTTATGAACATGATCTTGAGGTTACTGTAACTCAAACTGATCCACAGTCACCAGATCTGAATCGATGTGGAGAAACGGGAGATTCATATCACGGATCCAGCACCTTTTTGAATCGAAGTCACGAAGAATGAATAATTATATATATAGGAATGAAAGCTAATCGCTGTTATCATGTCATGTCAAAGTCTAGTGGTAAGCCATTACAGAAAAGTTAAGGCTCTCATAGCAGCCAGGGAGGACATGTGTATATATAAATGTACTTTTACATATAAATAAATGTTGTTATTATTCTAATATAGCGCGTAAGTAACGCGTATTGGTACAAACATTACTGGATATCTGTCTCCCTCTACTGCCAACTCTGTTAGCCCGAGAACGGAACTAAAAAAGTATCCTGTTTCACATCGGACGGGTTTTTACAAAGGACCGGTAATGTAAAGTAGTCGAAAAGGTAACGGATTTGATTTGAAACAATATTTTAGTCAAAGTGTAGAAATAAAAAAAAGCTTTAAAACACTTTGAATGTTTATGTAGCTGCGTCTGCTGTTCACAATGCGCGACCCTTCTTAGTTAGAAGCTCATGGAAAGAAGTGTGTTAGCAGGGGGACTACTTTAGCTGGAGTTGCACTTGTTAAACAGGACGTTATTTATGGGTTTTGATTTTACTTTTTTAATTCTAGTTCGCAGCTTCAGGAAGATTTGGACATGTTCTCCGTTGAAGCTGGTTTGTATATCGGCTCAGTCGAAGAACTCAAGGATCCTGAAGCTTTGAGACTCGCAGGAATTTCTCACATCCTCACCGTGGATTCGGAGGAACCTCCGAAACTCAGCGGCTTCCACTGCAAATTCATCCGAGCTCTGGATGATCCATCAACAGATCTCCTCAGCAAACTCGACTGCTGTGTGAAGTTCATTAGTGATGCTCTGAATTCTTCTTCATCATCATCATCATCATCATCATCATCATCAGTTCTTGTGCACTGGTAAGTTTTAGTGAAATGATAAAGGATTTGCACGCCAGAGACTTGGACTTTCACGTTAGAGACTGGACTCAGACTCTCATGCCAGAAACTCAAGACCCTCCCGCCAGAGTCTCGAGTCGGACCCTCCCGCCAGAGTCTCGAGTCGGACCCTCGCGCCAGAGTCTCGAGTCGGACCCTCGCGCCAGAGTCTCGAGTCGGACCCTCGCGCCAGAGGCTCGACTAAGTCTCTCCCGCCAGAGGCTCGACTAAGTCTCTCCCGCCAGAGGCTCGACTAAGTCTCTCCCGCCAGAGGCTCAAATTGGACCCCAGAGCCTCGGACTTGACTCGGACGTCTAGACCAGGCACTTTGCTCAGATTAGATTGACTTTTTCTCCCACTTACGACACTGCTAAATTCTTAACGTTTCTGGGAATCTGAGTTCTGCTGCCTGGTTTACAAACGGCGACTGATTCATTTATTTTTTTTTGTTTTGTTGTTTTTTTTCCTTTTAGTCATGCAGGCCAGAGCAGGAGCGCTGCTGTAATCACGGCGTATTTAATGAAGACGCACCAACTGAACGTGCAGGATGCGTACGCCAGATTACAGAGCATCAAACCAGACGTTAAGTAAGAACAAAGAGTCTGGAGGAGTCTAGACCTCAGCGTCTTTGCCCTCTTGTGTTTACTGTAAATAAATCCTCGAATAAGGCCGGGCACTCGGGCACATTCAGTATCGGCTGGGTGCTCTGCTTTTCGGTGCTGCTGGGTCTGTGGTCGCAGATCCGGATTTAGAGATGATTTGTTCTGTTATTTCAGGGTGAATGAGGAGTTTCTGGATCAGCTGACGCTCTATGAGGCTCTGAATTGTGAGGTGGACGTGAGCAGTTTGTTATATAAGCAGTACAGACTGAGGAAGGTTACAGAGAAATACACAGGTGTGTGTGTGTTTGTGTGTGTGTGTGTGTGCGCGCGCGCGCGCGTGCGCGTGCACATCCAAACACAAAGCGAAAATCAAACAGGAATCAACGACCCGCTTCTAATTCAAGATCTAATTCAAGAATACACCAAAAGCGGAGCGCTCATTAAATAATAAACGATAACAGTTCTAATAGGTATACACAAACACGATGTTTATTTTTTAAAAAATGACGTTAAAAATACAAACAACAACAATAGTGATTAATTAATAATGATCAAAAACAATGGTGAGCTTAATGACGATAATTATGACGAATTATAATGGTGGCGATAAAAAAAAAAACCAGACCGCAACAATAATAATAATAATAATAATAATATACATGTTCATAATAAGGATGGAAAAAAAAAACACGGTCATAAAAAGGAACAAGAAAACCCTTAAGAAATAATGATTGAAAGTGTTGATAAACGATCAACAACAATAATGACGAACATAGTAATAAAGATGATCAAAGTAAAAAATAATGAGGATGAAAACATTACTGGTAATAAGATAATGACAGTAGTAGTGATGATGATAATTAGAGAAAGATTAACATTCACGGGAATTAATTATAATTTTATGATTATATACTTGTACTATTTACAGTTAGTTAATGAAATTGAACATTATTGTATTTTAATAATCATTGACTTTGATGATGCTAATAATGGCAATTCTAGTAATTATTTTGATATAATTGTGTTGATGTCATTAATAATAATAATAATAATGATGATGATAATGGTATTAAATAGTATTTTTATTATTATTATTATTATTATTACTCCTGAACGTTTCTCCAACATCCACTATGAGAACAGACTGTTATTAGTTATTTGATCTGTTTGTTTTATTGAACGTGCTCCCTTTCCTGAGCGTGTGATTTCATCGCTACTCGCTGCAGAGCTTCAGAATTTGCCCCGAGACGTTTTTGCGGTTGATCCGGGACAAACCCAGAGCTCCGAGACGGTTTACAGGTGCAGAAAGTGCAGGTGAGATCGGAACAAGGCTTCCTTTCCCTCCCGTCCTGCAGGGCGTTGATCTGTTTCTGGGTTTTGTTTCTCAGACGTACGCTGTTCCGCCACTCGAGTGTCCTCAGTCACTGTGTGGGGAGCGGAGCCGGCGCTTTCTCCCATAAGAGGCTGAGCACGGGACGTCCTGCGGGGGCAGATCAGACGCAGTGCACCTCGTACTTCGTAGAGCCGGTGCAGTGGATGGAGGAGGCGCTGCTCGGGGTCATGGATGGACAGGTAACCAGAGCAGTGAAATTAAAAATGAATAAAATAATAAAGAGGAGCATTGATAGTAAAAAACGATCGCAACCTTCTAGTGCCCTCGCCAGGGACCTGTGTGCCCTGCCTGCTCTACCTCGTGCTCCAGGAGCATCGGGTTAAAGGTCTTGGGGCCAGTCGAGCCGAATCTCATGGTCGTATATCGAAAACTGACCGAATTGCACTAAGGTCCCTGGCAGGGCTTTCGATGAGGAGTCTTGGTGTACCCAGGATCAAGCGTGCTCGCCAGGGCATCAAGGGTCCAAGGGGCATCGGATAACTCGGCCTCGGTGTACGTGAACGGGCATGGGTGTTTTCTATGGGCAACATCTTTGCCTTTTGATGATGATAATAATAATAATATTAATAATGGCAACAATTATAAAGCAATCGTAACAGTAAGTAACAGAGACCAGAAACTCGGACCATCGGGCCAGAAAGTATCCTAAGAATTATAAATATTATAATATTATAATGAACGCTCACGAGAAGAACAATTAAAGCACTTCCTGTTTCTGTGTTTCTTCTGTTCAGTGATCTAGTAAATAATAAAACACAAATATTAAATGATATAGTCATACTGTATGGATATTATTTGGTAAATTAATCAATCTAGTGAACAAAGAGTGATTTACTTTACTTCAATTCAATTCTAATTTATTTCTGTAGCGCTTTTTATGACGGAGCATCGTCTCAAAGCGGCTTTACAATCTTATAGGATCTTAAAAGGCCAATCCCAAATGGAGCGAGCCTGGGGCGACAGCGGAAAGGAAAAACTCCCTGAATATAGACGGAAGAAAGCTTGGGAGGAACCGAGACTCAAATAGGGGACCCGACCACCATGGGTGGCCTAGGTATTAAAATTAAGTATTTAAAAGGATATTAAGGTAATAGTAAAATTAAGTAAATATGATCATTTAAATCAATAATAATATTTAAGTTAGTAATAAAATGAGTAACAAAATAGGTTTTAAAATCAGTCCTCAGTGGGAGGTCCTTGGAGGCACATCGTCTCTTAGTGAACAAATGACTGAGGGAGTTCCTGCCCTCTGGTGGGACTGGGTTCTGTTGATGGAGACCAGTAGAGGTGATGCTGAGGTGGAGGAACGTCTAAGTGTGCGGTGCTGGAACATCTCGTCGAGAGTATAATCTGTAGAATAAATTCTATTATATTAAAGCCATTTGAATTGTTTTGTTGATTTTGTGTGTGTGTGTGTGTTGCAGCTGCTGTGTCCGAAGTGCAGCTCTAAACTGGGTTCCTTTAACTGGTACGGGGAGCAGTGTTCGTGCGGCCGCTGGGTGACTCCGGCCTTCCAGGTGCACAAGAACCGAGTGGATGAAATCAAACACGTCAGCATATCAGGACTTGGATGACAGCCTTTGTTTGCTAAACTCAATAAAGCGCCGTTTTTCGAGTACTTCGTGTAATTTTCCAGCGTGTCCACTAGGTGGAGCCACTCTATCACTGCCGAGGGCGTGACCTGAGGTTCCAGAGCTCGGCTTTAGACTTGAACCCTGTACCTTTTAGGACCTTGACCAGTGTGCCACCACTGTCCCACTGGGGATGTACGTGACTCAAATCAAATTTATTTCTGTAGCACTTTTTCTTTCTTTTATTTTACAGTGGAGCATTGCTTCAAAGGAGTCTTCTAATGTCCAGAATATAAGGCCAAGCCCAACCTAAGCGCGCCTAGGGTGACAGCGGCAAGGAAAAACTCCCAGAAAGAACCTTGGGAGTATCAAAAGGGGTGGCCTAGATGTTATCTGGTCAGATAAGTTTGTAATAAGTTTTTATAGTAATAAAAAACCCTGCAGAATCTGCGTAAATATGAAATGATCGTATCATCCCTAGCCAACGGGAAGATGGATGGCATTATTGATCTCTGGCACGCCCCGGGCGAGGCGGTGCTGGAGCGGATGCGGAAGAACATCTTAGTGTTTGGGGTTGGTTCTGGTAAAACACGTCGCTAGTTGCTGTTCAGAGTTTATTAACAACTGGATGAAATGCCGTGAAACTCCGGCAGCACTAGCACCAGAAGGTAACAGCCAATAAAATATCCGCCCTTTTGTGTGTTATGCACCAAAAACGGCATGTTAGAAAAAGATGTAAGGACAGGGACTGCGTCGCGTTCTCACGCCCGAGGATGGACGAACAAATAGCGGTCAATTAAGTGGATCAGTCCGAGGAAAAATATAAATTGAAATGTTTCTGTTCTGCACTTGGGAAATGAATGGTTCCTATAGTATGACTCTGCAGTCAGTCTTTTCAGAGCTTAGTCATAATCCATCCAATCCCCCTCATATTCGGCTATACCAAGACCTTCAGAGCTTAATTTCATGCCGTGTCTCACCTAGTGAAGGTTCAGCTCCACGTTTGAGCCCGGTTCCCATAACAGACCTCTTCGCTTCGTGTCCCACGGAGATTTTCCCCTTGCCACTGGCTGCTCCTTTGGACAGCTGCTTAGGGCCAATATACTTAAAAAAAACCTTTTAATTAAAAGTGCGACATGGTCAGTCATCACACGTATTCGTGATCAAGACATAACGTTAAAACCACCTGATTAATAATCTAAAACTGTCCCGCGGTTTCTGGCACCAAGACGGGAGAAGCTCAGTGCCCATGATCAAGAAGAATCAAACCGAGCAGCAGAATGGTGACATAAGTGACTTTGAACGTGGTTGCTTTGAGTATTTCAGATCCTGCTGATCTACTGGGATGCTGGCACACAGCGCCACCTCTGGGATTTACAGAGAATGATCTGAACAAGTGAAAATACCCGGCGAGGGCAGTTCTCTGGGTGAAAATGCCTGGTCTGACGGGTGTGGATTTCTGCTGCGACGTCAGGTCCGTCAGGTCTGACTTTGGCCTAAACCACAGGAAATTCTACTTCCAGCAGGATAACGCTCCACAGAACAAAAGCAGCTCGTGCCTTTAAACATCGTACGGGACTCTGAGCACATAGGGGTCGACTTGTAGCACACAGATCCCCAAGCCTGCCAGATTTATGGGTCAAATCCCAAGTGCAATGACCTAAGCTCGACCTGGAAGTTGTGCGTTTGTGTGGCATTGACCGATCTGATGAGCGACGAGTTGATGATGTGCTTAGAGCGAGATAAAGGATTCCTGCATGTGGATTAAGGACATGCTTTATCTCTTTATCTAAAACATTTAAAACAATAGCTTTTCTAACAATTTGAGATGCTTTGTACACTTTTTGGATAGAGTACCTGTACTCTACCGATAGAGTAAGTGTTTTGCTTTTAAATTCACTAGATTCCATGAGACGTTTCAGCACTGTGAGTATCAATTTATTAATAGAAAACACACTTTGACCAAATGACTAAATATTGCTTATCTATATTATAAATTGGCTTCATGCCCCCTATTTTTTATTACCCAGTTGTCTTCTTGTGGTCTGATTAAACGTTTTTTTTTTTTTTTTTGCTGGTGCACCGTGGCATGGTTTAATGTTGGCTGTATCAGGAGAGAGTGATTATAGTCGTTATGGTCTCAGGCTTAATTAGTGGTGCTATCTGAGTGGAAGGTGAACGTTCATATATAATCTTTCTGTCTCAGATTGGGCAGAGACGATAGCCTGGGTGACAGAGCCTCATTTCCATGGTGCTGGTAACGTCACAGGTTTGGGAACCCGTGTCACAAAAACAGGGACCCGGGTTTGAATCCCGAGAGTGTCACCACAAGCTTAAGCCTCACGGTTAATCCCACCTAATGCTCATTTAAATACTGATTGGTTTGAGCACAATTCCCGTTTCCACGGCGATGCTGCATCCAAGATGCCTCAGAGCCCCCGGAAGTGGGCGGAGCTTGCGGGCACGGTTAACACGAGGCTTGTTTTTTGGTACCGTAAAGTTGTAAGCGGTGTTTGTGAACGTAACTGTATTGTAGAGCTTGATAAAGGCTGGATAAAGTAATCCCTTACCCACGTGCTCCGATAGATCAGATACTGATGAGCGACCGTTCTTGATGCAGTGCCGTCTGAGGGAGCGCAGAGAGATCACCCCTCCTCAGTTTAGGCCTTTATGTACTGAAATAAAAGTAAACGTAGGAAACACTGTGTTTCCCATTTTCTACACCACTCACCCCTTTTATTTCCGATTTTGGGATCGTACATGCTTTTAATGATGGACAATGTAGAATTGAATTGAATTTATGGTTTAGTTTTGAACAATTTAAAAAAAAAAACTGACTTGGAATAAGAATACTTCGGATTTCCAGCGTAAAAACATTCTGCAAATATGGGCGCAAGCAGCATCCAGCAGTCTCTGGATCTCCAGTTCGTCAAACGTTAACATTAAGCATGAGATTTATATCCTGACCGAGCCCGATGTGGCAAGGTTTGGGATTCTGGATGCATGTTTCCCCCCCTTTCTTCTCTTAAAGAGGCCTCTTCCTGCTTGAGTAGATAGATCAGCACATGGAGGTCGTCTGAGCGCGGTCAGAAGTCTCTCCGCCTGGACGATTTCGGCAGATAATGCAGCGTTAGTAGCCTTAAAGCTGACTGCGTACGCACAGCGCAGGAGGAACGTCTGTTCTGATTGATGTGGAGGACGACTGATGGTGCGTAGGAGCTGTTCTGCACTGAGACTCGTAAAGGTTTGTAGGGCGTGAGCTCTGGTGGCGTCTGGCTTCTGACGAGTTACAGATGAAAAAATGGCTCGGGATTTAAGCTGATTATATGCAGAAAGGTCCATAAGGTTCTCTCTATTCATATTAGTGTTTCAAAGGATTTTTAAGCACTATGCGCAAAGTGTCCACACCACAGTACTTAGTAACTGGCGTTAGCTTGCCCCAGCGGTGCTGCCTAAAAAAGACTGTGCGGCTATAACGACGTGAAGTCAGAGTCAATTCCGGACAGCATCTTGTTTCACAGAACGTAAAACGGACGTTTAACGAGTCTTCAGACGATAATCGTTTGTCTACATTTCGTTATCGAACCGTATTTCCATGGAGCCACTGGACTCGATCCCAGAATGCCTCTGGCTCAGTTAAGCTTGTATTTAAGTTTGTCCTCTGTTGAGGTTTGTGGTGACTCCTTTTCATGGACGCTTTTATCATGTGGAATTGAAATGCCAGGGTTGAAAAGTTATTCTGTAACAGACATTGTCCTAAATTAGACCCTGACTACAATGCAGCGTTTCAGTGCCCGCTCATTTACAGACTCTCTGTAGGAGGTTTGAACGAGCCCAGCGACTCGGTCGACAGTAAAACAATAAGGTTTCCGTTTCCATTGTTCCCCGTGGCTCGTGCTTACATTCTTCACCGACCCGCAAGCTCTGCTACGTCAGCGCAGGGATGCGAACATGCTCCGATCTGGGGCGTGTGGGAAAAGGCCCAGTGGTTTACCGCTAGCGGGGAGGTCAGAGGGACATTACAGCATGTTCACGTGAATCTTTAGAGCACCGACAACAAAGAGTTTCTCTTCTGCTGGCGTATTTAACCCTTTACAATCCCCACGTGATGCAAACACTGGGAAACGAGGGCAGGAAAGCGAGAGGTGTCTTTTTTTTTTCCGGGAGAGTATCCACAATTCCAGGGAAAGTCATTTAAGGAACATAGAATAACGAAATACGTCTGACTTGACCCACCTGAGTCGAACGGTTAAGAACACGGGACGGGATGTGGCTGTGGATTTTTGTCTGTAATAAATTCCACGCAATTATTTTTGCAAACTGAAATGTTTGTAGTATTGAAAAAGTAAAATGCATAGTACATAGTACATAGCAAGGGGTCACAGGCCAGCCGGTGTCCACCCGAGGGCAGGAAATCCATCGTAGGGCACACACACACACACACGCACGCTAAGGGCCACTTCAGAGACACCAATTAACCTAACACGCATGTCTTTGGACTGTGGGAGGAAACCAGAGTACCCAGAGTAAACCCACGCAGACACGGGGAGGACCCAGGCCGCCCCGTCCTGGGATTGAACCCGGGACCTTCTTGCTGTGAGGCAGCGGTGCCGCCCCACCGAGCCCCCGTGCCGCCCCCCCGGGAAGCTTTACCTGTTTTTAGCTGCCTTTGAAGTGACCTTACAGAATCAGTGTGTAATAGGTGATATGAAATCAAGCTTGGAGGGCTTTTTACAGTGGAGCATTGTCTCAGAGCGTCGTTACAACTTAACATCATCTATACTATCTGAGGCCAATCCCAAATGGAGAAGCCTGTGGCGACAGTGGCAAGGAAACATTATACATTAGAGTGAAGAAACCTTAGGAGGACCAAGACTCAAAAAGCAACCCAACCTCCTCGGATATATCAGCAAACACGACTCAGCCCTCAGTCAATGCCAGCTTTTCCTCGGGTGGAAGTGACGTTAGTATAACGAGAACATCCAGTGTGATCCAGTGTGAGGGAGTATCCAGAGGAATAGGTCTCTGTGGATGGAAACTAAACAACAATCAAGAAACGTCCTGACGAGCCAAGCAAATTACAGCCCTCATCCAGTTTTCGGAAGGTGCAGTAGGTGGCGCTAGAGCCGGCGAACTGAGACTTTAACCTTTTAACGTTGCCTTTGTCCGTTCTGTTTTCCTTAGTTCCCTCGTGCAGCACAGACATTAAGGGGCGTCATTTTGAAGAAGGTAAGTTCCGTATTAGTATGAGCTCTACAGAAAGCGAGGTTATTCTTTGGATCTGTGTTAACGTGCTGTTAATTAGTTAATACCGCCGTTTCTGCTGCACTACGTGGGACGAATTAAACTTACCAGGCCAGCGTGGTTACTAATGTTATGAGCAAAGTGTCTAGCTTAAAAAGAGAAAGGTTGTTTGTTCATGTTTATCAAATGTAAATACTTTTTACCACCAAGTTTCATCAATTGTGGCTGTGTAAGTTGTATGTAAACTGACTTAGTGAGCTGATTTAATAATATGATGCGTGGACACTTCTTATAGCAGGTACACACACACACACAAAAGCTTCTTTGAACTTCTTTCTGAGCCTTGCTATTTCCAGAGACTCCTGTTTCTAATGCCTGCCAATTCCTCATTCCTTTGTGCGGCTGGGTTACAACAACAACAACAACAACAACAACAACAGTGGGCCACTTTGAGTGTGATTGCTGTCTAAGGAAAACAGAAAGGACACCAGTAGCAAACGATTATGTTTTTCTCCGAAGACTTCTTCCTTATAACGTTTAAGGAGTTTTTCCTTGCCACTGCTCTGGGCTCAGTTTGAGCTTGAACGTCGATAACACAGTCGATTCTGGTTAATGGGGGCACATCGGGATGGGATGGTTTTGGTCCTAATAACCGGCTGGTATGATTAATCGAACATGCCCTATGTTACAGGACGGGATGTGCTATAATTTATATAACATATTAAATATTTATTAAATCTTTATTGTACGATTTACACGTATAGCGAACGTACAAACAAGAACTACTGTTGCTTAGCAACTTTGTTCATTGAAAA
>JAUZST010002260.1:0-18215 GCA_034779995.1 Parotocinclus haroldoi | reverse complement strand
CAGCTTGGCAGAGGTGGGATTTGAACCCTCGACCTTCTGGTCCAGAGTCCAGTACCTTAACCGCTAGGCTACCACAGTCCCTTTAGGTCCACAAAACAGGATTAGTGGGCACAGAAAAGTTTTTAAAATGGCCATCACGGTGACCTAAGAAAGACCTAAGCTCCACTGCGAATGAACAGGGTGAGCTACAGAAGAGAGTCCAAAATGGAGGACCCAGGACAGAGAATTATCTTTTCAAAAATCGTTTGCTTGCGAAATCCCTCAGCTGACTGACACTGCGACGGTGCAAAAGTCACCCACCGCGCTGATGCGCCATCCAAAACCGCATAGTCCATTCTACAATACAACTAAATATCACGTCACTGCAGAGTCCTAAAGCGCATCCTAAAACACGAACGTCAGCATGGCCTAATCGCAATGCATCAAAAATGTAAGGTGTATCCCAAATCTAATTAACCCTATTAAAAAAGACATATTATGCGTTTGGGGTGCGCGTAATTTGTCATATCTATCATGTACTGATCTTACCGTACCAGGTTTCCAAACAGCATGGTTCCACTGCGAACTCTTAGCACTATGATCCTCCAGACAACAAGCCAGGATGTCTCTGAGCGGACACACGCGCGAGACTGAGGGGACACGCGTGTTGTTTACCTTCTCCCACGTGCGCCCTCTCCGGGAGCCAATGCGCGCAAAGTAACGATCGCGCCGGGACGCAGCAGTCTGTCTGAAACACACATGGAAGCACAGTCAGCAGTGTTACACTATGCTGGGTGCAAACACTCATAGTTTTACGGCCGCGACTTCGCAGGCTATAAAATGCGTCTCATATGGCAACATTCATTGATTTATTCATTTACTTACCAGCTTAATCCTGGACAGGGTAAAAAAAAAGCCGGTGCCTAGCTGGGGACACAGGGTGCAAGGCAAGAACAACTCTTAGACAGGTCACCAATGAATCTTAGGGCACATACACTTAGACTCATACGCACACACACGTTAAGGCCATTTTAGAAAAACCAAGCAACTTGTCAGGGAACTAGAATACCTGGAGAATGCCAATGCAAACTCCAGAGACACCGTGAGGGCATCCGCTCTAACTGCTGCCTGACCATGCAGGTCCATTTTCGGATTAAATTCCATTTTAACAGATAAGTGTAAAATTGGTAATGTTAAATGTCTTTGTACAAAGCCATCGTCATGCTGCTAAATGTTTTTTTCAAGTGGTCAATTCATAAACAGTATTTTCACTAATATATATATAGATTAGATTAGATTAGATTAGATTAGAGTCAACTTTATTGTCATTACACAAGTACGATGCAACGAAATGTAGTTTAGCATCTAACCAGAAGTGCAATACAGCAGCAAGTGCAAAATGTACAATATATATAGTATATATATATAGTATAATATAGTCTGGAACTATGGCAAAATATTATAGATATATTGTAAGACTGTTGAGGTTCTATAAACAAAATACACAGATGAATATAAATAGTATAAACAATGTACAGATGGAATAATTTACAGGTGAAGCTATAATGTTAGGGATAAACGTGTATATTACATGTATGTACAGAATATGCAGAATATGAGAAACTATGATAAAATGTAGTTTTGTACAATGCAGTATATGGTAACCATCAGAACAGTTGTGAGTGTGGATGAATAGCTGAGTGAGTAACAGTCCATATTAGAATACTGATATGTGTGCGTCACAGTCAATAATCAGTACAGATGAGTGTGTGTGTTAGCAATGAACCAATAGCCACAAAATCAAATATACGTGTTCTGTAACAGTGTTCGAGTAGGTTTTAATATTTAAATTCATGGTCATACGAATGCCCAAATCATAGGGTTTCCCAGCAGAACGTTCATATGACTCAATTTACTATCAATTTGCCACAGACTACAATTTAAAGATTAAAACGACCTTTTCTGTAACAGTGTTCAAGGTCGGTAGGATGAATCATCACACTCCCTCCCCCAGCTTGACTTTTGGGAATCATTTATATAACATTAGACAGTGTAAGAGAGGCCTTTAGGTGCTCACACTATGCTGATGAACCAGCCGACTGTTATATGCCTTTTCTCTTGGAGTGATCCTTTGTTGTCCTAAAGTCTTACAATTTCTCTATTTGTAAACAATCTGTCTAACTGTCCAAACTCTTTAGAGATGGTTTTGTATTCATTTCACGCTTGTTGAGCATCAACAACTCTTTCTTCCGAAAACCCCAGAAAAATGTCTTTGACCGTGTCAGATGCGTACATTATTCTAAATATTATTTTCAATCATTTTATCAAATGTAACTTTATTTAACAAGTAATTGATTTTGGTAGCCTAGTGGCTAAAGTTCTGGACCATGAACCAGAAGGTCCAAGGTTCAAATCCCACATTTGCCAGGCTGCCACTATTGGGTCATTGAACAAGGTTCTTAAGCCACAACTGCTCGGGTTGTAAGACCATATCGGTAATGATTCTGTCTGGATAAAATCATACAAAACAATGTGTATCATTTTACATGGTCTGAGAGAGAGAGAAAGAGAGAGAGAGAGAGAGAGAGAGAGAGAGAGAGAGAGAGAGAGAGAGAGAGAGATATGTAGTTATGGAGGAATTGACACAGCATACAAACTGTGCCATCATATTGACTGCCCTCTACTTTTGTACCATCTACAAGGCTAGTTTAGGCTGTACACAACCAATGTAAGCATACCAAATATGGCACTATATGAAATATATTTATAGGCAAATGTGGGTAATAGAAGAACTGATTGCGGAGATATTGTTTAGTACATGTTATTTTGAAACACCATGAAGTTCCCTAATAATTCATCTGCCTGTCAGTGCTAGATAGATATAATTAAACCCTAAATAGATCAGACATCCATGCATGGATTCGAGACAGAGATGGCCATAGATTTTCCAACTGGGTGCTGTTTTGTGTATAGCTGTTTTGTATGTGAAAAACATAGGTTACACATGCGCACACACACACCCACACATATACACAAATCATCAATACAGCTCGCATGCTCTTTGTCCTAGCCCACATTCCCTGGACTGGAAATGATGGATATTCAGCTGAACAGTTAACAAAATCTAGTGACTAACTATATTAATCTCAGCATTTCTATCACAACCCCATATCCAAAACAGTTGGTACAATATGGAAAATGATTGTTTAAAAAAGTTTCTACATTTCTTACCTTTTTTTATTTTATTGTATACAATATGAACCTAAATGTGGATTTTTTGTCTGGTAAATTTTTTATTATTTTTATTTTGAATGTATATTAACTAATTTACATACATTCCTGCACTTCATGGCAACAAATCATTGGCAGTAATACAGGATTGTCGGTGTTACCATTTTTGTTTAAAAATTCTACACACATTCTTTATTGGGTCAGAAGTGCAGGCAAACCAGTCCAGTACCCGTACCCTCTTATTCTGCAGCCGTGCCTTTGTAATGTGTGCAGCATTTGGTTTTACATTGTCTTGTTGATATCCCGGGAAAAGATGTCAAGGCAGCTTCTGTTGCTCTAAAGTCTAAGTATACTTTTCTGCATTCAGTTACATTTGCTAAAGGCACTGGCACATCCTCATGCCATGAAAGACCCTTGCTTTTGGACATACTAATAACACTGAAACGGTTACTGATAACAGTGTGGCTTGTCATTTACAGCTTTGATCTAAAGCACACAACCTCCTATTCTTCAGGAAAAGTTGGAATAGTTATTTGTCTGACCACAATAGATGTGGGACTGTCTGTCCCTCCGTACCCAGAGAAGTTGATATTGCTTCTGGACATGATAAACATAAGCGTTTTTTTTGCACAATGTCATAATATGTAGCATTTGTGAATGTAGTAAAGATTACTTGAATCATTTAATGATACCATGATTGAAGATGAATAACTGTGCAAAATTCCTTCAAAATTTCCTTTGAGGAACATTGTTTTTGAGCATTTCAATAATTTTCTCACGCATTTGTTTATCCCCTGTCTATCTTTGACCCTCAACCACTCAGCCTTTTGTGGGTACTGATTTTGTAACAAAAACTTGATTACAATCACTTTTTTGAAATCACATAATAATTTTTGTACCTCATTACTCATCCTTAATTACCCTATCCCAACAGCAGGCCTTAAATGCAGGAATTGGTGTTTCTCAACAAATGAAAGGAAGTTATGAGTACCAAAGATAAAATGTTTTGGCCTCACACTGTCTGTAGGACAATAAGTCATTGTAAATGTAGGAAACAGTAGTGTGTTTTATGTTTGTTTATTTTTTTGTCATACCATTTCAAATAGGAGTCAAGAAACCAGTCAGGATTTATCAGTATACTGAATGCCCAATTAAAATAGATCTATGTATATCTACTCAGCTGTCTATGTGTGCTATTATTTTATATATTTTGGCATCATCTGAAATTCTGCATAGTACTGCATATTCTGCAGTACTCTTCACTGGAATCAACAAACATTATTAAACAAACCTCAATAAAACTTCTCATTTGGACACCCACTCTTGCATACACATGCTTCTTTTTAAAATGTCTGTATATTATTGTATTGTAGATTCTTGGATAGCTTGAGACCAATAACAAGGATGCCACCCTGAGGGAGATGTCCTGTCCTATTGTCCTTGGAATGTTAGGTTGAAGAAGAACGGTCAGAACCAACAGTAATCATATTATTTCTAATAGGCAAAAGAAAGTGCAATTTGAAATGTTCCATTAGCTCTGGAATAGGACGTGTTACAAGCGTCTGTATAGGCTTAAATGTGAACGCTACAAATGTATCCAAATAGGGACATATGTAAACATGCCTAGGATGCCCATTGTGTGCTGAGTGATGAGTCACTGAGGTGTTACAAGCCACCAATTCTACTGCTTGTTTCTACTGCTACTGCCAATGAAGATTGCATACCGGAATGATTCATATTAGGAATTTATTACCAGTGAGTGTGGCTGAAAAACAGAACTCAGTATTTAGAAGCGGCACCTGCAAGTGTTTTCCATGTTGCGTATGTGCTGCATGCCAATGTAGGAAAGGAACTCCCTCCATCGGTTGGACAGTAGGAGACGATGTGCCTTAAGGACCTCCCACTAAGGACTGACTTTCTAATCTATTTTGCTTTATAGTTTAGTTTATTTATTGTATTACTATTTTACATTTTATTATTAATTCGTTATTGATTTATTAACTTAATTTTGCTATAATTGAATATTACTTATTAATTAAAGATTATTAAGTTTTTATTTAATTAACATCTAGGCCGCCCACGGAGGACAGGCCCCCTTTTGAGTCTTGGTTCCTCCCAAGGTTTCTTCCTACCACTTTAGGGAGTTTTTCCTTGCCACTGTCGCCCTAGGCTTGCTCAACTTGGGATTGGCCTTTTAAGATAATGTAATATTGTAAAGCTGCTTTGAGACAATGCTCTGTTGTAAAAAGCACTATATAAATAAAATTGAATTGAATTCACAGATGTTAAAATATTTCCAAACTGCTGACTTTGCTTTTTTACCCACCTACTCCACATTACATTGCCGTAAATTGGTATCAGGTGCCATGTATCAAAGTAATTCTACAAGTGCATGAACATAGTATCGGACCTGATACTGATACTGGTCTAGTGCTGCCTATACAGTGATTTATTATTTAAGATTGGATATTACCCATCTTGCTTGGTCTAGGTGTTATCCTGCTCTCTCTCTCTCTCTCTCTCTCTCTCTCTCTCTCTCTCTCTCAGTCCCTATGTCATACACACAAACACTAATATGTCCTTTTGTACTATACTTCCAATGAGGTTCAGGCATTCAGAGGCGAGCAGGGAGAATGCTGCAGAAAATGTGAAGTGTGCATGGGATGTTGAGAATTTACCATATTTAACATGCACCGCTTACAAAAATGAGACGATTTTTTGAAATGAATATGAAGAGGATCCAACAACATCTACTGGACAATCTGATCCTGTCCATGCCCCATCACTGTCAGTGTGTTTTGGCAGTTTTGGGTGGCCATACAACCTACTGAACAGTCAATGTGTGGTACTCTCATCCAGTTTATCATGCTTCTGTTCACCCTCATTAATATATCACTCACCACTCAATTGAATTTTTCATTGATGAACATTTGAGTCTTTAATCCAGATATTAGCTAATCAGCAAACAAAAGTGGCCAGCTGTTTATGCTGCAAAATACTGAGTTAAAATTACTTGCATAATTAATAATTGTTTAATTTATTTGTTTGTTAATGCCATTATGCAGTTCATCCCTATGCTTTTCTGTTTTAATTAATAATGACCTTTATTTGAAGCTTGGTTTAAATAAAACATTTACCTCTAAAAATCGTGAATCTTTTTCACAAATCACCTTTTTCTTTAAGAGCATTTTAAGGTGTATGATTGTCTGTTATGTCATGGAACGCATGCAATAGTAGATCAAAAAGAACTTTCTTAATTTTTTTAGTTAAATAGATTAACTGTTATTTGATTGCCCTGTTTCCTGTTAAATGGACTGAAAATAATTTTGTCATACATTAAATTACAGTGGAATAAATCCCTCATAATCTGACTCATAGCTCCTATCCATTGAAACCTTTAATCCTGGCTCACCACTTACATCACCAAATGCTACAGACTTCCATATTACATAGATTTTTACACAAACTGATGCTTTAAGAAGGCCTTAGGTAAACACGGCTGCAGAAGGGGTTTGGGTTTGCCGTGTAACCCACTACATCATTAGAAATGAATAGTGTGCGCACATTTTTCTGCCTGGCAGCTTTAGTAAATGTGTTTTCCCTTCTCCCTCTGTAGACCTCCTAGAGCCTGCTAAGACTCCAGCCTCAGTGTGTGGATGGAAAATCACTCTGACATAATCCAGAAAGCAAGGAAGATCAGTATTGTCTTTTGGAAACTAAATGTGTCAATCTTTAACTGCGTCAACTATGTAAACTCAGCTATTTTCTATAGCTTACATGTATAGCTAGAATGCAAACAAAGTGGACCAAGTCAACACATTTTATTCATACACCTCATATACATACACAAGTGACATTGTAGCAAATACAACTCCCTTGAAACACCTACATTCACCATATACAGGTAATATACTACACCATATACTAGTAAAAATGAAAACATAGGTGGAAGACTTGACTGATATACAGGCTGAACTTATTGTAAGTTGTGGAAAGTCACAATAGTTATTAAACATGCAGTAACGTACTGTTGCGAACTTGTCTAATGGAAACCTATAACGCATAAGGGTACTATAATTTTCTCTCTCTCTCTCTCTCTCTCTCTCTCTCTCACACTCACACTCTCACACACACACACACACACACACAACTAACTCAGCTAGTGAAGCTAGTGAATGTAAATAAGTTTATATAGTTATTGGTGAGAGAGAATATACAGGTAAGATGGGCACCAAGGAGTACTATTTACATTAGGACAGGCATGAACACTTAAAAACAAAATGTTTAAAAATTCGTAACTGAAGGTCATACCCACCCGCACAAGTATCTTGCACAGAAAGTCTTTAAACATATCAACAAAGTTTGTTTAGCATCATTATCCTGCTGTAATATAATTCCTTCTTTACAAAGATCCACACAGGATTTTATAGATTCTAGCAGGCCCAAATAAGCAACTAAACTTTAGAAACCTCTCCCCAAAAACCTGCAACTCGCAACAAGTATAAGTATTGCAACCCGGCACAGGAACCTCACTTCTGCTGTTTGTACATGTGGCCTGCCCAAAGCTCATGATCATAGAACCATAGATACATGGATTAACTGGTAAACGGAGAGCTTTCTGTTTGGGACTGAGCTCCAAGTTCACTACTACAGACCAGTACAATGACCATGAAACTGTTAATGCTAGCCCAAGCCACTTGTCAATCTGAAATATTTTTCCATTCCCAATTACAAGATAACATAATATCTCCACTAGGGGCAGGCTATCTCTTTTTACCTGAAGTGAGATTTTTTTTCTGGAAACTGTGACTGTGACTAGGTCTTAGACTCGTTAGTGCTGATTCTCATGCTAGCCACTTCATGCTAAACAAATGCATGTAGAATGTCTTCCACTGTTCGGACCAAAAGGACAAAATTATCTGCAAATTACAGGTGTCACCTCTAACAGACTATATACCATGAATACCAGGTGGTAGGCATGGGATGGGGAACACTGGACTGTCTAAACCTTGGCAATGGAAACATGTTTTTTGTCTGACTTTTGTGTCACTTATTTTTACTCAGTGGGGAAAAAACATTCTTTCTTGGACATATACAGTCTACATACATAGTGCCATATTTTGTATATTATTCACACTAAATACTTTCAGATTCTCAACAATATATGTTAGAAAAATGAGGTCTGTGTAATGTTAGACTGTGGTAGCCTAGCAGTTAAGATACTGGACTCTTGTATTTTAGGCCTGATGGTCAAGGGTTCAAATCCCACCTCTGGAAAAAGCTGCCACAGTTGGGTGTCTGCTAAATACCGTAAATGTGTGTTATTTCAAGCCATTCAGGTTTACTATTATGCTTTAGGTGAGTTGTCTAACCCCTGATTCAGCAAAGTATTCCCACACCATAGCACTAACTTTGCCATTTTGGCTTGGCATGCTTTTCTTATTGGGTATTAAGGTATTTGCTTTATACCAGATATAAAAGGACGTATTCCAAAGCTACACTATTAAGTAAACATTGTACAGAACAGTATCTAATAGGTTTTGGGGCTATCAATGTGTTTTGGTAGATGTGATTAAAAACCTTTAGGTTTATCTGGGTTGTTAATGGATATTACTTTGTATATGTCCCATTATCACCATTTCTGGTCCGTCAGTTTTTAATGAAGGAATGGTAAACAGTGACCTTGGTGGAGATAGATGAGCAGCTTAGATATCTACTGTGCTCTTTTCTGGCTTTCTGGAGGAGTCTTTAGCATTATGTTGAAAGAATCTTGGTAAGTCTGCTACTTCTGGAAAGATTCAAGTTTTTTGTCTCTGAATCTTCTATTTTTTCCCGCAATTTCTTTCTTTCATGTGTTAGAAAGGTTGTTTACATGATGTATAGATGAAACAGTGCTAGCAAGAGTGGGTGTGTCTAGACTAATTGAACTTTGGTCACCAATCTAATTGGTGGCAATTTCATTAACATATCTGGTCAGTTGGTTTTGGAACATTTTTTCTTCAATTATGAAATTATCACTGAATTTAGTGTTACATGGGTTGTCTTTGTCGAAAAATCATATTTGATTAACTTAAACAGTTGAAAGTGACAAATGCAAGAAAAAAGAAGAAATTGAAATGGTGCTATAGCATCTACAGTATCCTTTCCGCCCTTGTAACTTTAATTTGGTTGAGTAATATGGTATTTCAGAATTAGTCAGGGGCTCAGCATGGCCATGCAGTGATTAACGCTGTGGCCTTAAAGTTCCATAGACCTGGGTTTGAGTCTGGCCTTGAGTTTGCATATTCTGTGTGGATTTCCTCCCAAAAACATTGTCAGCTGATGTCTTAAAAGTTTTCTAGTGTGAGTGTGTGCTTTGTGATAGACTTGTGATCTGACCAGGGGTGGTTGTGTTCTAGGCTGCTGGTTAGACATCGGCACCCCATCCACAATTTTTTATTTTTAATTAAATTGTAATTGGATGCACAAATAAGTCACACCAAACGTTGGATCCCTTTTACAAACTTTGGCAAGCGCTTGTTTATTTACATCCACAGCTGTAGTTCTAGTTTCTCAGCTTTACATAGAACAAGGTGATACAACTAAAATATACAATAGCATTGGTGAGAACTAAACTTATAGTGGCGTAATATAAACATCTGGTGCTTTAAAAAAGAAACTAGAAAACCTAGAGGACTAGAAAAGCTCTCACTTGAAATGTTGTATTTTCACCTTAGCACCTAGAGTGAATCATACAATACTAATTAATCACATAGGGGTAATGTGATGTAGACCATAGGGCAGTACGATCTAAAACAAGTGATTTTGGTCAGTTTGTTTTTACAAATATATTATTTAGAAGTGTTTTTTAACTAAGAAATTGTTGGCTCTTATTTGTTAAAAACACTGGTGATTATGTATAATGCATGGAGGCCTGTGTTTCAGAAGACCTATACTCAGTTGTGACTCTATTACTGGTAGCAGTGCTTGGTGGTACAATATAGCGTTTAGTTTAGGGATAATCTGGAGGTTTCCAAAGTACAATAAGAGATGGTTCAGTAGGTGGCACTCTAGTCTTGATGAACCACAGCATACGCGGTGAATCCTGGAATCGTGTGCTTCTATTTGTTCCTTCATTGAGTCTTTTAAAATGACAAAAAAAACAGCCATAAAGAAGACTTCAAAAGAGAGTAGTTGACCCCAATGTGCCTTCTGTTGTCTGTTTGTAGGTGGACTCTGTGGCACAATGTCCTTCACATCTTCTGCCAGTCCAAAAATGTCATAACCGTCCATCTATGAAAGTATAAAAACTGTCCATGCAGCATGCATAGGCTGTAGAAAAACAACATACGTAGATCCTCAGTGCTTATTTGCATTGAGGTTCTGTAAGTAGTGTGATCTGTCCTTGAATGAAAAGATGCATTAAGCACAGATATTTGGAGGACATCAGATTTAGACCTGTTTCTGACTTAAAATACAACACATACAGCCAGTGGGGAGTCAGGACTATGTTACAACAGTGATACAGTACACATTATATTGAATAATCCTTCATTTCATTCTCTTGTTGGTTTCAAGTGATAGTGAAGAGTATATATGACTCATGAGCTACATTTTAGTGCAAAGGATTTAAGCTGAGGTGGGATCTCTAATAAAAACTAAACATGACATTTGCTAATTTCTAAATATTCAGCATATGAACACTACCCTTTGTTGTGAGATAAATGTTAAACCTTTGAGACATGGCATGGAAATCAATCACGATCGCTCTTCCATAAATGTATAATTAGGGTTACAGTAAACAAGACATTTTTACAATGTCTTAGTAATGCAAAAACAGTATCATGAAAGAAACAATCAATAAAACTGCGTACCCAAACAGTATTTAACAGGTTTTACCCATGATTGTTATTTTTACTAAATGGCTGCAACATTGCTTCATATTGGATTTCTCACAATTGTTCCTGTAGTATTCACAAAAGATATCCTTCACCAGATTTCTTTATCGTGGTTACAGAATCACCACAATACCTAAAAGTTAAATACTCCAAATCTATAGAGTTTACTTCATTTCATAACATCACACGTTCACTGCTGGCCAGCAGCTTGGCACAAATACTTAATTTATATGGCATTCATCTTGTATATGTGACCTGTTTCATCACTCTGAGTCATAACTTATGCAGAAATCAGCATTTTATTTGAATGAAAAAAGTCTTAGCAGTTATTATAGTTATTGACAGTTATTGTCAATGTTCCTAATACAGCTTAGCAATCCAAACACTGATCTTATCGTTATAACTAACTGAAAAGTGGTTTGAAAAAAGCTCAAATCCCAGCTCCATCAAACTTTGGGCCTATCACCATCAATAGCAGTTTTAGCAACAGACACGTTACATAAAGACTAGTCATATATATATATATACATGTATTTGGACTGTGGGAGGAAACAGGACTACCCAGAGTAAACCCACACAGACACAGGGAGGACCCAGGCCATTCCACCTGGGCTCAAACCAGGACTTTCTTGCTGGGCTCACTGGGCCCAGGCTGCTTTATTTGAATGTGTCCACTAATAATGAATTTGCATATAGGGTGATGTATCGGATACATATAGGGTAAAAAAAAAAAAACCAGAATTTTTCCAGGGTACTTTGTGAGCTGCTTTCTTTTAATCTTGTCCCTCATCCTTTCGATTTCACCTAATCACTGATCCCAGCCATTGATGACTGATTTGCATATACAGTACTGTGCAACATTCTTGGACCACCATTAGCTTTGTTGTATTAGAAACGGTATAAGGACCCTATATAACATATTGTTGATGACTGGATTCAAAAATGCCAACCCTTTTTCAGATTAAGCTTCTTTGGACTGTAAAAGGGTCAACTTGGCATCCTGATGAAGCTGCAAGATACTGCGATGTCTGTTTGTTGTGGTTGTTTTCAGACATCAAATTTCCTGTAATTCTCAGTTGCATTCTAATGAAGAGGCTGATTAAATACAAGGTCATCAAGATAACTTCAAGATTTGATGTCTGTTATTAATCAAACTGGTAAATGTTCTAAGAACATTTTGCTATTATAAAGTGAAGGCTTTCCTTTATAGCAATATGGTTAAGGAAATAATGCTTGAAGGTGACTCAAATTGAGCGAGCAGGTCACATTTTGCAGGATGCTATGCTATGCTATGGCATGCTTTACAAGTTCATGCATTAGAAATACTGATAATCATAAGGTCAGACTTTTTTGTTAAGTGCCCTTACGTATTACATACTTATCTAAGCATTTTAGTATAGTGCAATTAATATGTATGTACAATTAATTCACGCGAAGTTACATTTATGTAGTTAGCAAGAAATGCTGAATTAGTAATTTCAAGATTGTGTCCATGTTTTCTAATTAGGAAGGTATGAAGCAGAGATATTACTGCATTTCTAAGTACACTCACAGAACAGGTTGATATGTAAAGATAATATAAAGGTGTGTACATACATAAGAATTACACTCTAGTAAAACTTTGATAATTATGTACACTGGGAACAAAACGGAAATGCATGACCATTGTTTATGAACTGAAGCAATAACACTGATGAAAATAATTATATTCCAGAAATTCAAATTCTGAGGTACAAAAGAGTGTCAGATTCGATGCTTCAGTGCTAATGATTAAACACAGGTCAGCATCTGTAATGCAAAATACAGTGCCAGGGTCTCATGCCTGGCTGAGGGGTACAGGTCGGTAAAACTGAGTTTTGGGTCTCACTGACAACTGAAACAGCTGAAACCCAAACCCAAACATACACACTCATTAAAAAAAGTGGAAACAATGACGACATCCATGAGGCTCAGACTGAAGGGCTGCCAAAATGAGAGCTGGTGTTTAGGTACATTCTAGGTATTCCTTACTGCCAGGGCTTGCTCCAGTTCTTGCCTTCTCTGCTGAATCTGAGAGAAGATTTTCAAAATGTAATTCTTAGTATAATTCTTGATGACTCAAGAGTGTGGTTAATTATGCGCATCTGAATCATTTTCATCTAAATGCATATTGAAAATAGATAGCATGTAACAATATGTTTCTTGGCTCCCACAATCTTGGTCACTCCTGAAATAGCTTTGTATCAGAGCATATTCACCTTGCAGTAGAAATAGCGACTGATTGCCTCTTGAGACCAGGGCTGGTAGTAAAACTCTGCCCTTCTCTCCTCTTCTGGGTTTCCAACAACATCTGTCATCAGCTGAAATCAGAATGAAGTATGTCTATAAAGGATATCTGTCACCTTATCACTGGTCATAACTAAGAAGGTGTCACACCAGACATTACCCTGTTCTCTAGTTCAGCTTGTGCTTCCTTGGCAGGCCCAAGAATAAACCAGTAATAGCACGGAGTGGGCAGGACATATAGAATCCTTGTTTGTTTGACGGCACAAGAACAATCATCTGATACTTGGAACTGAGTTGGATTTTATAGAACAGACCCGTGCATATGAACTAAAACATCATCTGATTTTTGAGTTCTAAAAGAACTTTAACCCCAATTAAACAAACAAGACGAAAAATATACTTGGCATTTATTTGACAATGAATGCAGAAAATATGTCAGCTCTTCAGCTCTTGGATGTTGATGGGTTTCCTCAAATGAACTGCTTGCTTCTGATCCTTCTACAACATTATTTTATTTTAAGGTCAGGACTTTCACTTGGCCATTCCAACAGACCAAATTCTTTTAACCATTCTTTGGTATCACACCTTATATGCTGAGGGTCATTGTCCTGCTTCATGGACCAGTTTCTCTTGAGATTCAGTTCACGATGAAGTGTCCTGAAATTTTCCTTCATTATTTGTTGCCGTAGTTCAGAAACCATTGTTCAGTTCAATTGTATAATATTAACTTGTAATATTGTATATCACTATTTAATACTGGACAGTTTTTCTCAATAATTAAATGACCAAATAATACTTTTTAATCTCATTTGATTAATTCGTTTAGCTTTATCTACGTTTTGGTCATATCTATGTAGAAATATAAAAAATCTAAACGGATCACAACATTTCAAGTCACTGCACATACCAAATCATAAATACTTTTAACATTGCATTGATCCACGTTTGTTTTTTGGCCACTATTAGTGAATTGTAGTGTAGCCGCACTTCAGAATCATTTTGGTATATTACTGTGCTGATTATTGGTGGATACTTGAAAGAGGACGGTGATATTTACATTCTGTTGATATTTTGTTTTTTCAAATTCAAAAAAATTTAATTCAACCCAAACTACCAAATAAACAAATTCTAATGACCTACCCACTGTAATATTATTGACTTAATTGTCTGTCAGGGAACTAGCAAACAGAGTAGTGCCTTGTTTTTGATGTTTCAGTATTATCAGTGCAAGTAATAAAACATTTTAGTATGACATTTTAGTATTTTTTAGTATTCTCATGATTGTGGCTTGTACATAATATCATCACACTGCCTAACTCTACATTACAGCTATGTGTGTGCTAATTCAGCCTTAAATGAGTTTTCAACTCACTTTGAGATCTCTACTTTGGGATTTCAGCCAGTCCTGGATGTAACCTTTAGGATCTCTTGAGAAGCTGAGCATGAAGTCTCTCTGAATTTTCAGTTGGTTGATGGATTCAATAGTCTCATGGATCTGTAATCACAAAGTTTGGACCTAAAAATGTAATACATTTTGAAAGAAGTGCCCCCCATTTATAAGAATAACAGACTGTGTGCTGTCTGTACCTTGTTGTCCAGAGAGGCAATCTCCTGCTGATTAGCTGTAGAGAGTAAGAAGTTACTCATCTGAGCTTTGAGTGGATCCTCCACTTCGACATCTATATCATAGCACGCTGTTTTCTTCTGGTCGTTTGGATCCACACTGCATACAACATAATTTTAATAGTACATCAGTAAAAAATGCTAAGGCCTAGATATTTACCTGGACTTTCTGACCAGTAGTGAATTTCAAACACTGGTTCCTGTGCTTGGAATTATTATATAATTTTCCACTGCTGTACAGGTAAGCCCTGTTTAATAACCATCAATTTCAACAATCTGTAAATGCTGTTTATGTGCGTGTGTCTGTCCTATTATAAGAAGTACTCCTTTGTTTGTTCCCTCACTTATAGTGTCTCTAACCTATAACTTTATAAACTGATTCACATTCACTCATTGTTTCTCTCTTAGGCTGATCTTCCGTGTTTTTCATAATACATTGTTCGTAATATCAATGCATTTTAGGCTCCTGTGCATACCTGAATAGTCAAAGCTTTTGACTAGCAAAAATAGTTTGTTTTCAGTAATATGCTACTTGACTAAAACCAAGAGCCAATTTCACTCCCTTATCCAAGGCGTTCTACTTTACAACGCAAGTATTTCTTTCTTTAATTAGGATGAACCTTTTTCACTTTTAAAGGAATTTTCATACATACAAGAAGCCGTAGGAATTCTTTATACACACATGGACTAGCTTGCAATCAGGAAGTGTGAAAAGGTGATGCTTAGGAGAACTATGCTAGACTTTTGCTGAACCCACACTCATACCGGAACTGGTTCATATCTAAGGGACTTACTGTAGTGTACTATTTTGCTCAGTTTTGTATTATTCCTCATTGATTTTCAGAACAAGCACCAGCACAAGCTCAAGCTTCACTGCAGTTTGACTAACCTGATTACATGATTGATGACAATGGGGTCAGGGGGAAGCAGCAGGTTGGTGAGGCGCTGAGGAATTTCTGAGAACTTCAGTCGGGGGCAGTCAAAAATCTGATATAGAGACAATTAACAATGAAATGTAGCAGCAGCTGGAATAGTTAGAATCTGCTCAATATATATAACAAATAATATCGACAAAATATCACAAGCATTTCATGTCCAAATAAGACTAACAGAATAGTCCCTTTAAATTGATTTCTTACCTGCTGGAAGTATTTATCACAGTTAATGTACTCTTTGTCATGAGAGTCCTGAAGCTTGTTAGTTTTGATGTACTGCCACAGAGCCTGGATGATACAGGACCGTGTCTGAGTGTGAATTCCCAGCAGTCGGGCAAGCCGTGGGTCCAGCTTAAATTGTGGTGGCTACAGCAAAGAGGAGGTATTTTGCATAAATAAACATATACAAGTATATAAACTATATTTTTGTTCGCAGCTTTAAATTATCTCCATGACTCCATTACAAAGGGAATGCAAATCAAGGCTGTGTCACACCTATATGCAATCTGAATCAAATGTACCGCAAGTGTATGGTATGGATGGATGATCTTTAGCTCCCTCACCTGATAATCCAGCATTAGCAGCAGTGTGCAACGTACATTAACATCACCCGGTCTTTTCACCTGAAAGCCATCAGTCTCCTGAGTGGTGGGAGTGCGGTGCCACTATGATCCAAAAAGGCAAAGACACACACAAGAAAATACATAAGCCTTTTATTCGCCATGTAAATGATGCAAACAAGTGTGGAAAATGGCACCTAAAACAAACACAATGAAGTTAAGACAGCTAAGGGAATTACAACCAACAGAGTTCTACATGTATCAAGCCATTCTCTGCATTAGAAAAATATAACAAACTGTAATGTTTATCCCTGTGTATAATCAAGTTAAACATTACCTTACACAAAAGAGGATCGTCCTCTATTCCAAGAACTGACTTAAGAAATGAAATGGAGAAATGAATTTATGATCTATAAGGCACTGCATGCAAACATTATAACCTAACTCTTCACTTATTTCTACAGGGATTTCATGCTGTTCAATAAGTGCTTGCAGTAATTATAACATGATATCTGCATCTCCACTTTAACAGGCACTGTTTAAAGTGTGTGCACGGCTGAATCTTACCTGAGCCCTGCTGCTCAGCAGCTGAAAAGAAAAACACTTGAAGCTATTTGAGATTTGAAGGCAGCTATACTTACTATGCATGCAGCACTTGCTTATATGTACTTTGATATATTGTACTGTCATTTTACAGTAACCAGTTATGGCCAGTAAAAGTTTAGTAACAAAGTATATTTAGTTTATTGCCACACCTATATAATGTAAAAACAAAGTGGGGTATTTCTGGTCAAGTTACCTGTTTTGTTTATATACTAAATCAAATCAAGTTCACAAAATGTTTACAGGCTTAATTATAACACAAAATACTGTGCAAAAGTCTTAGGCCATTATTAGATTAGATATACCATTGTTTTACCAATGGTAACATAATTAGAATACAATACAGAATTTTGCATAATTAAAAAACTACTGTAGGCTAAGTAGCTCATATTTAGTGTGACCTCTCCTTACACTTGTGCAATGACAGCATCTGGTAGCATCATCAGCATGCTAAGATGGTCCTTTTATAGTTCAAAAAAAGATTAATCAGAAGATCTTTTTGGAAGAGTAGCAGCCAATAAGCCACTTCTTTGGAAGGTGAACAGTATGTAAAGGCTAAGATATGCCAAAATGTACAAAGATTTGAATACATCAATGGAATTAACGGAAAAAATATTCGAATCCCTTTTCCATCTACAGTACGTTACTTATGGTCATTATATCACTGTTAAAACAAGAAATGGTGGACTATGACTTTTGTACAGAACTGTATTTCTGGGTATAAATATTAACATTTTAAACTTACAACCTTTTATTGCATTGTCTCAGAATCAAATATAATTTGTTAATGGTACATTAATATTTAACAAGATTTTTCAGAACTGATGCACTCGATGGTTGCCGCTATCTACAGTGGTAGTACACCCCCGCAGGGACCCAGATTAGTGGTCTGATGGTAACATCTGCCCAGATTGGGCATCTCATGCAGACATGTTTGCCTTTGTCTGTGGGAGAAGAGACTGGTCATCCTGTGTTCTCCAGAGTGGGTACCAAAGCCTTCATAGCCTTCATCTATGCTGAGTATACTTGTATAGTGTGTACTCATGTAAACTTAAAATATCTTATAAAATTATAAAAATCAGTATACAGTACTGTGCAAAAGTCTTTAAAAATCAATATATCTATTTATATACATATATATA
>JAUZST010002259.1:0-18216 GCA_034779995.1 Parotocinclus haroldoi | reverse complement strand
GTCTGTTCCATTTGCACAACAGCATGTGAAATTGATTGTCAATCAGTGTTGCTTCCTAAGTGGACAGTTTGATTTCAAAGAAGTTTGATTTACTTGGAGTTACATTGTGTTGTTTAAGAGTTCCCTTTATTTTTTAGCAGTGTATAATTACTGTATACAGAGATGAAAAGGTGTTTTTTCCTAGACCTATGGTTAAGCATAAAAGTATAAGTATCACAAGACCTACACATTACTTAGACATACATGACCACTGGTATCCCACAAGGCTCAGTGCTTGGGCCTCTCTTGTTCTCCCTCTATATTCGCTCACTTGGTGAGTTTATATTCTCACATGGTTTTTCATATCACTGCTGTGTCGATGACACTCAACTAATTCTCTCCTCCTCTCCCTCAGTCATCGATGTCTCTGCCAGATTCTCAGCGTGTATAGCTGACATATCATCATTGATGGCAGATCACCACCTTATGCTGAATCCTGGCAAGACAGTAATGTTACTGTTTTCAGCTCTTATCTCTTGTCCCCACCAGGGCCATGTCCTCTCAATCAACAAAGCTCAGATCTCCCCTTCTGTTGTGGCACAAAATCTGAGGGGGCCTATGGATAACCAACTGTTCTTTTCCTCCCACATCGCAAATGTCTCTCGGTCCTGTCGTTTCCTTCTTTACAACATCAGAAGGATCCATCCATTTCCTTCCACAGAGGCCACACAGATTCTGGTTTAGTCCCTTGTCATCTTGAGACTGGACTACTGCATTCGATCCTACTATCCTTACTATCCAATCCTTACAGCTGATCCAGAATTCAGCTGCAAGACTTGTGTTCAATGTTTCCAAGTTTACACACTCTACACCACAGCACCTCTCTCTCCACTGGCTCCCTATAGATTTAAAACAGTGATGCTTTCTTACAAAGCAAAAAATGGGCCCGCACCCTCCTACCTTGCAGCGTTTATCACACCCCACACTGCACCTTGCACACTGGTTTTCTAGCACTTTTGGCTGGTCCCCACCTTCTCTCAGGGGACGAGGAAGGCATTCATCTAGACTCTTCTCTGTTCTGGTGGAATAAACTTCCCCTCACCGGCCATCATCAATCACCATTTAAAGACCAATTTATTTCTATACGTATATAAGTATATTTATACATACCTCAACTAACCCCCCACTCCCATTTTAAAAGAAATAACCATAACAGTTTATAAGTTTTTTCTTGTTAGATTACTGATTATTAGGAATATATTTATGATGTCTTAAAGAACTTTTAGTTACTTTGGATAAGTGCTTCTGTTAAATAATGCAAATGTAAATGTAAAATGTAAATCACAGTGCAATAGACAATAATAGCACAACATACAAGACAAAGTGCAACATTTGGAAAGGAGTACACAGGGAGTGGAGATAATACGAAATTTGCATACACAGGCAGTAAACATGATTGCGTGTTGAGTGTTGAGGGTAGTAGTGTAATTGCTTGGGTGCAGTTTCAATATGGTGTAGTAAATAACATGACAGTGCAGTCACTGGTTGGAATGTAAGTAAGGTGCAATGCATTGTAATTAAAATGACCTTGCAGTGACCACGAGTATAAGTTTAGAAAAGATCAGATAGGTGGATAATGTTCTTTAGTCCAGGGTGATGTGTGCAAGGGAAGCTTTATGTTCTGAAGTCTGACAGCCTGAGGGCATGGGCAGATATTTGAATTGACTGTTGGGTGCACAATAAAAAAAAAACTTGAAACAAAATTTGAAAACTGTGATACCAACATACATTTTCTGTGAAAGCAATGAAACCACTTTGCTGTTTGATAGTGTTTGTATGGTGCCATTCAGCATTTTCACTGTTTAGCAGGGAGGTAATATTGTGTGGTCTTCACTTTCTGAGGCAAAACTACAGCTCATTTGTACCTTAGCCTACCGGTTACAATTTAGTTCTGGTCACTGTCCAGAGCTGTTGTTGTCATCGCTAAAGGCTCTATCGATATTCTAAATAGACATCTACTATTAATGATAGCACAGCAGCTGTCAGAGATAGTATTAGAAAGTATTTCTCACATTGGTCAAGGAAGCTGAACTATAGTTATCACAGGACTATAAAATAGTACACTACCCTAGGTGGTTTTACTGCTGTCAATTGTATTATGTTTCTTTTACTTTCTCACTCTCTCACACTCTCTCTCCTCAAGCCAGCGCTCACTTAACCTCATACTCTGTTCTCATTTTGCACTAATCATCATTTAGCCTGATGCCATTAACTCACTATTAATAAAAACAATACAAGTCCATCATAATTGCATCCGTATCAGTCTCACACTTGGCACTACGTTTGTCTCATCGCACTGCAAAGAATCTAGTGTATTAAGTTCATCAATATAAATGTCAAGAGATGCCTTGTAGTGATTATTCTAGCTTTCTTCAGGGTCAACAGTTGTGAGGTGAAATGAAGCAATCAATACTCTGCCTTTCTTACTCTGAAACACAGGATTTGATTGTCACTCAAAGCACTGCTCCTGTGTAAAGGCTTCTATTTTTACAAGCTGTGTTTTCCTTGCTCAGTTTATGTGACAACATCAAAGCTCTGAGCTCACTCTGTCGCATAGGAGATTCTGTCAGAATCCTGTTAACATATTTTCATTCAGGATCCTTATTTCCCATGGTCATTTCTGGAAAGTTGCAGGTTTTTAAATATAACTGAAGCCCTACCTGGGAGAGACTAAAATTGCATGGGTTCCTGGGGTAATTTTCTCTTTTGCAGGTGGAGTTTTTATAGTCCAGATCTGCCATGTCTATGCTTTTCTCCCACCTTCCTGAGAAACTATGGTCTGTTTCCCAAAATTCTGCACCACTTTGATCATTTTAGTCTCACATAGATTTTAGTTGGACTGATTTTTTCAGGCAGATGTCACATCGTGAAAAAAAAAATCTTTGACTGCTGTGTTTTGCTATGTATTCTTTGCAAATTATAGTCAATAACATGCAAATTAACATGCAAATTATAGTCAATCAGAGACATTCCAAATCTACAAGTACTATTCAGTTGTACTGAATGTGAGGGGAATTCTATTCTCACATCACTCTGAGAGCCAAGAATGAAAAAAATAATAACATCTAGACCGTACTAGCTGATTAAAGAGGAGGCTATAGTGCCATCTACAGGTATAGAGCATTACTTCACATTTAAATATGACCTACTGCCAAAAAAGGACTTGGCCCGACAGTGGCACAATATGTACAATGTACAATTATGTATTCAGTTATGTAAATCAACTGTATGTAAATGCATATAATTGCCTGGTAACCTGCCTCTATCCAATTTGGTCTGGTTTGGGAGTATTCAAAGATTTGAGAGATGTGCCCAATCAGATCTACCAGCTTCAAATATCCTGTAAAATCTGCATCTGACCTAACATTGCCAAATCTGTGTACAATATTTCATACAGTACTATGCCGTGCCCCCTAGCTCTTCCAAGGCTCTATCCCAGTGAGGTATGGACTCCAGAAGAAGGTGGACCTGTTGTTTATGCAACCAAGATGTTAGCAGGGGATTATTTAAGTCCTGTAGGTTGCCAAGTGGGGCCTTGATGTGTCAGAATAATTTGTACCGCGCATTCCACAAGTGCTTGATCAGATTGAGATATGATGAATTGGTAGGCCAAGACAACACATTGAACACCTGTTGCTCAAACCATTTTTGGACATCATTTGTAGTGTGACAGTGCACATTCTCCAGTTGAACAACTGCTCTTATAAATGATGTTATATGAAGAAGCATATTTGTTCTGCAACAATATTTAGGTAGGTGGTATGTGGCACATACTGCTAGCATGTCCATAAATGTGACAAGCAATTGCCTAGTGTGGCAAAATGCAAGCCTAGCAGGGCTAACTATTTTTAAAAAAACGTGCAATTTGCTGTACCTGCAGGGCACTCACTCTCTCCCTGTGTGTGCTTTTACAGCTGGATGCTAATAAATGGAGGAAAGACTGGAAAGGCCCTAGCTCGTTTATTCATTAAGCAAGGACATTACATTTTGCTCCTGTTGCAAGCTTGTTGTGATATTGCAAGAACGACAGTCATCTCTTGCAAGAGATGTTAAAGACTGCAAAATATGTCAATCATCCTCACTGTGACCAGGAAAAGTCAGCTGAAAATATAGAAAGTTCTCATAAATTGAAAAAGTTGAACATCAGGATGGCTCCACAAAACACAACAGATAACCCAAATTAGCTATTGCAAACACAATGCTTGGTTAGTCTTACCAGAGTAATGATTCAATGGGAGTACAGATAGAGCATAGCCAATACCAATTTCTTCAAATTAGTGATGACTGACAATTTTGACAGCGTTCTGACTGGATACATTAGGAGAGAAACTGGCTATTGATAGTATGGAAATGTGAGGTGAAGGCTAAGACAATTGATGAAATATGAGAAGTTGTGCCAAAAAACCCCAATAAATATGAGTCATAAACCCAAAAGTATTTTATATACCTTGCAGTTCCCACGGTCTTGGTATACAACTTGGTAGTTCATGACACAGCCTCATGTTGTCTCCAGACAGTTGACTTCTTTATAACAATCCAGGAAATTACAGTATTTTGTGTGCTTCCAACCCTCGTTGGGATGTGTTAAAACACAGAGATGAGCATGGCCTCACAGTCAATCCTTCAAATGGAGTAAGGTGGGAAAGTGGGTAGATGAACTCAAACCACTCATACACAAGTAATGTCAATGGAATTTGTAAAACTACACATAGATGGACCTGATCTACATCTCTTAGAGACTGTAGTTCACCTGTGACGATGAGATGTTTATCAAAACTGAAATGAATTTTAAGAACTTAATTTTTTCTTTCTCCAAAGTACAATGAAACAAGACAGACAACGGGTTGTCAACAATCTACATGGAAGTTGAACTGGAAAACACACTGAAAACAGACAGGCTAGGTGCAATACCAACAATAGGACAGGAAATGAACACTGAAACTACTGACAGACAAGGGCAAGTCTAGAAAGCTAATGATAAAAGACACAGTGCAATATCAAATAGATAGTGCTAATATACAAAGACAGCCAAATGCAGTGCAAAAGCAAAGATGCTAACACTAACAATGAAGCTACACAAAAATGGTAAGCTAACACATGCAGTAACATAGCAGACTAAGAACATTAAATAAGACCATGAACACAGCACATGGAACATGGCTAGAAAGCAACCTTACAAAACTATTGCATTGCATGCATTACATAGTCACATAAAGGTTATGGTTCACAGAGAAAATACAACACTCATCAATTAATTAAAGCATTGATACTGGTCAGTGATGCAGGAGAGCCAGTGCCCAGCTGGCGGCTGAGGGTGCGAAACAGGAATAGACCTACACAAAAGAAACCCTATAGTGCCTGGAGTAAACCCATAAAAACATGTGGAGGATGTGCAAACTCCACAAAGAAAGGACCCAGGCCACTCCACCTGGGACTGAACCAAAGACCTTCTTGCTGTGAGAGAACAGTCCTACAAGCCACCACAAACTGGAAGCTAAACGGGACGACAAAAGCCAGCTTAATAAAATGCAGGACACCCTTTTATTTCATACCTGAATACCCCAGTAAGTAATGGGTGAGGGGGCCTATGTACACAACATGACTGCCATCTTGAAAGCCAATATATTGGAACCTAGTATAAAATATTTAAAAAAACAAGTAATACCAGGTGGACTGATAATACTGTGGGAATTTAGCTGTTGCTTGGTATTCTGACACAATACAATACAATTTAATTACATCCATATTTGAGACTCGTTGGTTAAACTGCTGCTCCATAACAATATAGAGTATACAGTGGGTACAGAAAGTATTTAAACCCCTTTGAATTTATCACTCATTGTTTCATTGCAGTCATTTGCTAAAATCAAAAAAGTTGGTTTATTTCTTATGTACATTCTAATGTACACTCAGCATCCCACTTTGACATAAAAACCAGACACGTAGAAATGTTTTAAAAAAGAAAAACTGAAATATCACATGGTCATAAGTATTCAGACCCTTTGCTCAGTATTCAGTAGAAGCACCCTTTTGAGCTAGTACAGCCATAAGTCTTCTTGGGAATGATGCAACAGGTTTTTCACACCTTGATTTGAGGATTCTCTGCCATTCTTCCTTATCCTCTCCAGTTCTGTCAGTCTGGAAGGTGAATGTTGGTAGACAGCCATATTCAGGCCTCTCCAGAGATGCTAAATTGGGTTTAGGTAAGGGATCTGGCTGGCCCAGACAAGAATGGTCACAGAGTTGTTCCCAAGTCACTCCTTTTAGCTGTGTGCCTGAAGGTACGGTGAACCTTCAGCCCAGTCTGAGGTCCTGAGCACTCTGGAAGAGGTTTTCTTCCACAATATGTCTGTACTTGGCCGCATCCATCTTTTCTTCAATTGCAACCAGTCATCTTGTCCCTGTAGCTGAAAAACACCCCATAACATGATGCTTCTATGTTTCACTGTTGGGATTGTATAGGGCAGGCAATGAGCAGTGTCTAGTTTTCTCCACACATACCTCTTAGAATTAAAAAAAAAAGTTCTCATCAGACCAGAGAATCGTATTTCTCAGTCTAGGAGTCTTTCATGTGTTTTTGGCAAACTCTATGCAAGTTTTCACATTGAGGAGAGACCATAAAGCCCCAACTGGTGGAGGGCTGCAGTGGTAGTTGACTTTGTGGACCTTTCTCCCATCTACGTACTGCATCTCTGGAGCTCAGCCACAGTGATCTTTGGGTTCTTCTTTATCTTTCACACCAATGCTCTTCTCCCACAATTGCTCAGTTTGGCTGTACAGCTAGGTCTGGGAACAGTTTTGATCATCCCAGACTTCTTCCATTTAGGGATTATGGAGGTCACTGTGTTCTTAAGAACTTTGAGTGCTGCAGAAACTTTTGGTAACCTTGGCCAGATCTGTGCCTTAGCACAATTCTGTCTCTGAGCTCCTTGGGCAGTTCCTTCAACCTCATGATTCTCATTTGCATTGACATGCACTGTGAGGTCTTATATAGACAGGTGTTTGCCTTTCCTAAGTCCAATCAGTTCAATTAAATACAGCTGAACTAGAATGAAGGTGTAGCACCTTCTCAAGAAGGATAAGAATAAATGGACAGCTTGTGAGTAAAATATGAGTGTCACAGCAAAGGGTCTGAATACTTATGACCATGTGATATTTCAGTTTTTCTTTTTTAATATATTTACAAAAAAATCTACGTCTGTTTTTTTCTGTTAAGATGGGAAGCTGAGTGTACATTAATGAGAAATAAAATGAACTTTTATTCATGATTTTAGCAAATGGCTGCAATGGAACAATGAGTGTAAAATTTTAAGGGGTGTCAATACTTTCCATACCCACTGTGTATAATACATTGCTGTATACAGTATATAACTGCAAAAAAGAAGAATCTCAAATTCAAATACTGTAAGCATAGTTTATTATAGGAGCGAGCTTATGAACGTTTTGAAGAACATCTGACATCACGCATGTAGTCCTGACAGTCTGAACAGGAAACTGTATTGTGAGTGATATAAACACCTTTATAACAATATAGACACCTTCATTGCCAAACACAGTTTGTTATCAAGTGCTAATCATAATTTGCACATAGCACTCTATGGGTTATTTTTCTCCTGTTATTGTTTTTACAGGTGCTGCTTTAGTACTTTAGTACTGAAATGACAAATATACAAAATACAAATATATATTTTTTCTTTATTTGGTCGAAAATAAAGATGACCGATAGGCTGCTGAATAAAAACGAGATCACCTAAGAAAGAGTTCAAGTTCAGTGGCGCACACAGCACATGCAAGAAAGAATGGGGACACACCAATGAGCAAGAAGGCTCACTGAAAGTACACAAGTAGAAGTGGAGTGAAAAGATTACCCAAGCTCATACAATTAAGCAAAGAAACCAACAACAATATCAGGTGCAGAGTGTTTGAAAAGCTATCTAATAAACAAAAGACTTACAAGCAGAAATCTGATTTGTCTTTCATAACTCTACTCAAGACTACTAGCTCAACATTGATGGGCAGCATTTCCAAAGTCAGCTGAGAGAACGGTGGTATTGATAGAAGTTCCTCTCCAAGGCATAGCCCCCAAGGTGCTTTTCCTTAGCGGATTTACACATTTCCAGAAGATGTGGATGCCAGTAGTGCAACTTTGTTTTTTGAGAGAGGGTTGAAAATGTTCTAATTCACCAGATACTGGTGCCTTCATCCTTCCTATTGAGATTCCAGAAGGGTAGAAGGGTGCACACTGCTTATGCCAGACCACCATTCATAAAGGTTGCTCCAATGAGATGGTCTCATGTATGGGACAGATACCAATAATCTAAGGAGTGAGTTGTAACACAAGGGTGAAATCCTAGAGTGTTACTAGATTTATTCTCTGAACCATCTGAATTTCACAAGAGGAAGAGTTACTTACAGGGATGCAGGAAGAGCCACACACAATCTCTTGGTTGGTATACCTCCTTACAATTACATCTACATCTAGGAATTTAGCAAATTCCCTTATCCAGAATGTCTTACATCTGATACAACAATAAAAATTACAATCGCAATTACAACTGTTGCAGGTGGCAGAGGAGGAATCTGAGATTAAACTTAACTGCCTGTTCATTGGACACCGGGTGGTGCTCACATTTGAGGCTGATATTCACTCACAGTTATTCCATAAATGCAGCCCAAAACTGAGGGTGTGAACTGGGGCCTCTGATTTGACACAATAGTTTCAGAAATCAGAACACGTTTTAAAAATAGGCCTCAGCAGTCAAGTCAAGTCAGATTCATTATATAGTGCTTTTTACAATGAAGCATTTTTTCAAAATAGCTTTACAACATTATATTATCTGTAAAGAGCAAGCTTAAAAAAACGCCATGAATGTAAGGAATGGGAGGACCAAGACTCAAAAAGGGACGCATCCTCCTTAGGTGGCCTAGATGGTAATTGAAATAGTTACATATGAAGGAAGGCAGAGAGGGCATTATCTGTATCACAATGTAGCTGTTGTATTTGGAATATTACCAGGTCTCTAGGGCATTGGCAAGGGTTCCAGCACTCCTTTGTCTCCTGCATCTATGATCTCCTGATCAACTGTATTAAAGACTGCAGCAGCAATTCAGGTGGGATCGATAATCGACTGTGTCATCTCCATCTGTTGACAAGGGCTAGACGGCCTAACCCTGTTGTGGTTACAGAATTTGCCGTCAGCATGGACGGTGTCCTTTTCTGGACGAGCTGGATCAGGGTCAGCAAGCCATTTCTGCATGCTAACTCACACTGTACTTCCCCACTGACACCCAACTGCTATGCAGCTAATGGCTTCCATCATGGCTTGACATTCCATCCTATGCTAACATCCAAGGTGCATAAATTAAATTAATATTCCAGGGTTGGATTCCTACCTTAACAAAGCTTGAACTGTTGCTCCCCAAACATTTTGCCCCCAACTGGATAGTAAAAACAGTCTTTATTAACCTGCTCCCCCCATGAGAACAGAGTTCCTCTTGGTAAACACCTTTGTGTATAATTGTGCATCATATAAAAAACTTACACGCAGGATACCTTTATGAGCCGATGTGTGGAAAGAAACAAGTTTGCATCACCTGCATCCACAGGTATCCTGATTACCAGAGCAGACAGCTGCTGTGTCACCTTTTGCAACACCTGTCTGTGTTGCTGCTGCTAAAGCAAGAGCGGACAGATTTGTTCCTGCCAGGAGCGTTGCCTGGGTATGTAAAGATCCGGGGCTCAGCCCAGTTAATTTTTATGGCCTAATGGGGTCTTAATTAGGGAATTAATTGGATGAACAAGTATATTTTTTGTAAGTTAAATATTGCATATATTTGAATTTTGCCAAACCTGACTACCTATCTAACAAATTTATGTATGTTATTGCAGAAATTTAAGCTAATGGACTAGCAACAAGCTGCATTTTATTAGCAACACAATGGTTTAGTATTTTGATTTGTAGGTGTTTATTTTTAACTAGCTATCAGATAGATCCACACATTATGCTATCTTAGTTTACATTATTAGCTACAGTTACCTTTGTTTCTGAAAAATCGCTGTATGTCCATATTAGCGTGATTATTCGGCTCTTTATAGGTAATGTACCTGTGTAGATCCTCCTGGGGGGGGTGAGGGGCACCTTTCCTACCAGTGTGCGAGCTGTCTTTTGCCCAAGCATCAAGCTGATTGGCTGTTTTTATTGAAGGGCGGAATATTCAGAAACAGGCGCTATGATTAACATTGCGAGAAATCCCATTCATACAGTGGGCAGTGGCTCATATTCTCAATAATAACATCTTCGGTACAGTGGAGCTGAATAAAAAGGTTCAGGGCTTGCTAAAAAATGTTTGGGGCTGTAGCCAGGGCAGGCAACACCAATGGTTCCTGCTACGTTGCAAGTATGCTGTTTAAACATGTTACAGCAGCAAGCATTTCAGGTAGTCTCCTGCAGGGTTCAGGTTTATTTGTGCCATTCTATTAACACTGATGACAAGGCAAAGGCTAGCAATAGGGAGGAAAGAAAGAATACTGCATAATACTAAATACTGCAAAAAAGGGTGAAAGTCACAAACCCAGCACGCCTCAGACAGCAGCAGTGATCACTAAAGTTCATAGAGGGTTAGGGTTAGGCACACAGAAATTAAGCACAAGACTCAACCAATGAACAATGTCAAATGCTGAGTGTTTGAAACTCTGCATAATAAGCAGAACACTAATGAGTGGAATTCAAATCTCCTTTCAAAACTCTAGTCATCAGTAATCCCCACCAGAATCACCAGAAACCCACTGACGAGACATTAGCCATATTATGTTATTTGAATGTTATTTGATTGCTTTACTAACCCTGAGATAGGGGAAGTCTGTTCTGCAAAAAGTAGCATATTTTGTGTTTTCGACACTGGTAAGCTTGTTAATCAGCTTTGCCAACAAGACCATTTAAATTCAACTGCTGAACCATCGCAAGTTCACCATTAACAAGAATAAATCATTTTGGACCAAGGTAGAACATGGAAATCATATTGTCATATCAACATCCAAAGCACAACAGTGTTCTAAAAGAAGGGAATCCTTATTTTAGTAGCCATATTTCCTCATGGTAATAAAAAACAATTATTTTAAAAATTATTTTCAGTATTGTCAAATATATGTTTTGTACACTAGTAAAAAAAACATTAATTTATTTTCTATACTAATTACAGGGTTACAGGGAGCTGGGACCACAAACTGTGAAGTATCACTTTATTCAATGCATTTGCAACAACTTAAGAAGTGTGAAGAAAGTGCAGTAAGGTGTCAGTTTGTCAGAACCTTCACTGAAAAGCCTTAAAACAAATCCAGCATCATGAAAACCTGGTGATGCTGCGTGGGAGAAAAAAGGTAGAGGGATGAAAGGACAGACTGAGACAAGTTCTTTATTTAACGGTTAGAAATGTATATGTTCACAGTACACAATAAAACTTGAAACCAGAATATGTGTGTATCTGTTCGTCTGTCTGCCTCTGTGTTTAGGTCAAATGTGTTTTGATTATGTTTGTGTCTGTTTGTTTGCTTGCAATTGGATGGTGAAATGAGGTACAAATCAGACTTCTGAACGGGATTCATTTGGCATTTAAAACGCACAAACACTGATATCATTGTCATCAGCTCTATGGTAGTATGTGATTGACTTGGGCTGTTGCTCTGCTGTCAAATGATAACGTGAACAATTCCTGACAGCCTCTGCATTACCTGCTTCTATTCTATTCCTCTCTTCACTTTACAGTATTATGTCCCTTTTATCACACCTGTACCAGGCACAATCATACTCCAAAAGCTTTATTTATAAATTCAATTATTCTAATCAGTGTTTATGGTTTCTTCATGCCAATACAGTTTTGCCTCACCTGTCACAGATGTATATCAACACTTATAATTTCATGTGAGCAGAGATACTTTTGCTACAAGGTGAGGAAAAAAGGTAAACATTTAAAATCAGTCTATATGTATATAAGCAATCAAATATGTGGCATCAAACACAAATAAACAGTCATAAAAGCCTGCTAGGTGCCAAACAGGCAGAAAAGGCTGAACACAAACATACCTCAGTTAGGTCAATGACATGTAATTCAAAAGCTCTGAGATAGTATGCATACACTAAAAAGTGGGAATCTTGCTTACATATCACACACATGTCCCAGAAACTATGCCACAATGGCTACAAAATGCAAATGTTAGATAAACTTAATGTCACACACTAAAATATCAAACACACCAGATTACACAGCCTTTAATTAGTGAAAATCTACTTCAGATGAGACCAAGTGCAGCCTCCGGCCAATGAAGACATCTTACAAGGCTAAAAAATTACAGAAGTCCCCCTCCTGTGTGACCTGCATCTGTGGGGCTGATCCTTGGCAAGAATACAAAACCACTTGAATGAAAACAGCCCTCTGTCAGGGCCCAGATACCATCGACCTCAAGGAACGCCGCTTGAATGTCAAGCTCCAGTGAAGTATCCCTCTGGGGCACCATACCCACTCACTTGGCTAACACTCAAATGTCACCCTGTGGTGGTGATCAGCTCAAGGCTGCTGTTACTCATCAGTCCACTTGGCACATCCAAACTCACACGGGTGGCTCTCCTCTCAGCATGGTGACCCAGCAGGCCAGGGCAACACTGTGGGGCCAGAGATGCCACAATAGGAGTCAAACACCCTGGAATGCAGCTTCTTTAATGAGCGGAAATCTGCTACAGCTGTTGGTGTTCAAAGAAGACTAAGCACTCCCGACCTGCAAGGAAGGCACTACCAAGACTCCAACCTGTGTCATCACAGCACTGGGCTGCCAAGTTGCCCCATGGTACCCAAGTGCCTGGTGACACTTGAAACGTAACAATTAACTGGTTTATAAACTTTGTACAAATTATTCTGATGGTATATATTAGCAGTATATTGGCCACTACTACTGTACAACTGTAAGAATGGTAAAACTGTCAATGTTATGTTGTACCTTAAGCACTCATGTTTGCTGTACTGGAAAACAAAGGCTACCAAAATGTCAAAAGTTTAGATTGATGTTTAATAAATTACAGAAAACATGATGATGTATTGTCTTGTGAACATGATGAACATTTCATAGGTAACCTGATTTATTAAATACGCCTTTTCTTGGTAAACACATTTTTGTGCCTGTCCATGTTTTTTACTTGACCACCAGTTCACTGTTTCAATTAATCAGTGAGATGTGCACTGGGAGTTTTATCAAGTGGCTATCCTCCTGCGGTGTAATTTTAAGTTTTCTCTTCCCAGCATGAGCAGTAGGCAACCTATTGACAGTTTAACTGGCTAACCTAGCTGTGCTTCACAGAGACAAATTGATCCATGAACTGGCATGTATTGAAAGCAAATATTTTTGTTTGTTCATAAATTTAAGTAGATTATAGCCAAGTCACAGGTTCATGCCTGTTTGTCTGATATATGCTTATGAAGATCCTCATTTTGAAATTAAATATCAGTCATTAGCTGATGCTATATCCTATACTTCAGATCAAGGGTTCTCAACAATTTGCAAGCTGGCCCCCCCACAAAGCAGGTTCAATACAACCAACTTAACTTTCCCCCCTCTCCCGGCACCACCCACTCACGCTACAACCCGTTACAAAGATGGATAGAAGGATAGATAGCCTTAGGATAGGCTATTATTATTATTATTATTATTATTATTATTATTATTATTATTATTATTATCAGTAGTGGTAGGCAGGCCTATTATCATTACTAGGCTATTGTTAAAATTGGCAGTAGCACCAGACTTCTAATGCGTGCATGAAGGCATTGACGACATGGGGGAATCTGCTACATCTCCTTTGTATTAATAGCCATTGAGTCTGTGATTTATCGCGATTGCCTTCGTCCCCCCCCCCCAGGATTGAAAACCACTGCTTTAACTGAATGTCTTGTTTATAATAAATTGAGTGCTGTATTGTAAAAGTACTTCAGTGAGGCAGAAGGCAGAACACTTAAAGACAAAAAAGAGCTGCTCTTACACATATCTACGCACAGAAAGACAAATACATAATCAGGGAAAATAAACAACTCATTAGGCTATGAATTAATGGTTTAAATATGAGACCAGCTTAGCTGTTAGTTATTTACATCCCTTTAATTAATGTACTGGGGATGCACATGATTTCAGTTATATCTTAAGTGTGATCTTAAAGTAAATATGAAAGCAATTTTCATCATTTCTATCCATCTTTACGCAGTCGTGCCAATGCTTTACACATTGTTTTAAAAGCCGCTTAAGATTTCTTTAGACTTAAGCATTTAGATTTCCTAATATAATCTATTGTGGGCTAAATGTATGAAAGAATAAAGTTGCACTTTTTTCCAGTGTCTTTGACCCGAAGAATTGTCAAAAGAATACAGTAAGTTATTCTATGTAATTAAAATACAATTTTAGCATGACTCAGAAAATATTTCTCTTAGTAAACTAAATGTATTGCTGGGTTATAATTCAGTTTATTTTCTGTTTCACTCTCTACTGTCTGGTTCCTGGGGGAAATAGCAGAGCATTAGAAGACATTAATTACTATGCTAAATATTCCTTAAGCATGTCAATGCTTTTGCACATTGTCTGGGAAAATCAAATTAATTTCCTCTGAGACAAAATGAGCACAGTATATTGTTGGAAATACATTTAATGCTACCCTTTACTGGTATTATGCCCTTTAAATTGTTTACTGGTTATAGTATAATTGACAATTGACTAACTGAAGGCCAAAATTCGTATGAAGACCATTATAAAAGGGCTTATATCCCTCTAGTGGCACTGGAGTTAGATTCCATTTTACATAATAACACATTTATGTTATAAATACTGTAAATAAATGTTGTCTAACTGTCATGAACGGTTTAACCTTGAGCAACCATTTGTGTTCCCTATTTAGATTAGTATATGACTTATATGTAATTATTACTTTAAGCAAATGATTATGCCTTATCATGACAACGTTACTTATAAAGTTCTCAGTAATTGTGTTATATATCCCTATCTCAGGGTTTCAAGTGCGATTATTCCTGCAGTATGATATTCAGTATGTAATGTTTGCACACAACAAGTGTGACTCTGTTTTTATTGTATCATGTTGTTGATATTATGTTTTTAGAAGATGTTCAAGAAGTAATGTGTGTTTGCCTTTGTAGTGATTGATAAATCATCCAGCTATCGTTCATCATTCTTTCAGCTATCTGTTATCCTTCAACTTATACTTATCCCACCCATCCAGTTCGTCATTGTATTAAGGCACATTTGCATAATCCTTAAGCCAATAAAGAACTGTGGACAGATTTATCCTTTCACTGTATTTTAATGAGGTACACCATGGTGTTATTAATACTTTGAACCAGACATCACATAGAAACAAATTTGTGATTGTCCCACTGAGACGCCTCAATGTGTATTTATGAGTATTATCGGAAGCCCATCTTAAAGTCAAAATATACGTCAGGCCATCGTAAAAACTGTACTAATTAATAAAAATGTATAGCTTTCAATGTTTAATGAATATAATTTCAGTTTATGCAATTTAATATAACATTATTGTATGCAATACATGCTGTATGACTAATAGTGATACAGAAATGTTCAAGTGTATCCATATCCTTAATTGCACTGCATTTTGCCAAAAAGAAAATATTTGTAATTTTAAGCCAAATTCAAAATGAGATTTCTTTGCAAATGTGTGTAGATGCTTTCGCACTTCACATTGTAACTGTGATTAAAATGGTGCCACATAATGTTTGCATTACTAATAACGATTGAAATCGCTATATTAGGGACGTGTGTGTGTGTGTGTGTGTGTCAGTGTGTGTCATAGAGGGTGAGAGTGAGCCAGAGTGTTTCATGAGTGAAATATATGTCTACCAGCAAAACATAAGATTTGTGTGCAGCTTGATTTGTGTGTGTGCCGTCAGTGAAGTGGTATACCAGATGCATGTCAACTATATCAGATATACTTTGTAACAAATAATTGACCTTATATGTCATTGTTTAGATTGCATAAACATTAATGATACTTTAAATACTGCATTTGTACTGCTTCATACTTTAGAAACCACATCCAAATATGAATGCACAAATGCAGGGCGTGAAGGTAATCCAATCATTGAGGCTAAACGTTCTCATCTCATGGCAACAAACATTTGTTACCAAACGTGTGTCAGTTATTAATGCATGATGCATGCACAGAAGGATGCTGTGAGAGTGTGTGTGTTCATATGTTTGTGGTGTGTATGCTTCATTGTGTAGCTGGTATGACCCATCAGATATGAATGTTTGGATGAGTAACAAGTGTGTACTTGGAAGGGCATTGGAATATTGCACAGCCAACAAATCACAAGGGTAAAACAATAGGTTTTTTCACAGCATTGGTTCTCAGACAGATCCAGCTATCAAGGGACATGACCATATGCAGAAGGATCTAATGCATCCAGTCTGGCTTGACAGGCATGACAGTGTGCCTGAGACACCCCACCCCAAACTAAATCACTAGCATTGTATAGAACTATTCTGTTTTGGTCTCATTCACCACATCCTGCAATTTTTCTGTCTGTTTATTTGCCTATTTGTTTCATTAAATACTTTCTTATGCAGCTGAAGCATGAGTGCCTCTTTGCTTTACAATTGGTTGAACTTCGGTTGAGTCTATAACTGTGTATTAAATAGTGTGTCAAAAAGGTTGAGCCAATTTGTGGTATGCTAATGTAACAGTTCAAGAGTACAAAGGTATGCGATTTGAGGCACAGCTAAGGTTGACATCTCTAGGGAATAGCAGGATATCTGAATTATTTGGTTCCTATTCATTTATCCCAAATACATTTTATGCAACATAATTTTCATGTGCTTTAAAGTAATATAAAAACATAATTTGCAGAAAAAAGAAACGGATGTGGAGAGTGTGCTCCATGATAAAACTGGTTGTCTGTCAACAGGAGACTAAGCGTAAATACTTAAACCTAAGAAGCAGAGACATTTTAAATGCATCTCAGTTAGATCAGTAAGCCAGATTTCCCTTAGGTCTGATCTTTATCCACCACGAGTAAGTTGCACACATTTCTAATTCATACAATTTTTGTAGGCAGATGAACTGTGCAGTAGCAAGCTATGAGTTTGTTCCAAGATAGCAAAGCATCTTTACAATAGTATATATTCTTATGAGAACATTCCCAAATTGAATAAGCTTAGGGTGACAGTGGAAATAAAAACTCCCTAACTTTGGAAGAAGATGACCAAGACTTAAAAAGGGACCCATCCTCCTTTGGTGGCTTAAACATTGATTGTAAGAATGCAGTTTTTAGTAATAATCAATTATCTGTTTTCCTGCTAATACATATGAAGTATAGTATTTTATTCTCTCTTACTGTTATCCAAACCACTGACCTGGTAAAATAAATGAAGAGCTAAAATGATATCTGAGAAATCAAACAACTTTGAAAGTATGTATCAGTGTTAGATAGCTAAGATAGTTGGTGTCTCAGGATGGTATTTTGTGTTTAACTACAGCCTCCAATGTCTTCCTGTCAGTAAGAAGCTACACTGTGGGTTACAACGTGGTTCATTATGGCATGTTAGTGAAGAATTTCACTGTCAGAACACAGATATGAATTTCATTTACATGAAAGATCATACAGCAACACATTTACTGGGAAGTAATGTTCCCAGTACACTCAATGGAGAACACTGAACAGTTTTTGTCAGAATTTTTAGTTTTGAATACTTCTTTGTGACTTTACAAACCTTTAAAAAACAGGTTTTGAAGAGCAAGATATTTTCCTGTAAGAAATAATGGAAACAGGCCTCCATTAAGTGAGGTATGCCATTTTTCCAGGAAGGAGGTACATTTAGATAACAAGGTTTATAGTGTACTTGCATCTTCAAATTTTGTATGCTAGTCACTTAACCACTGGTTAATAGTTTTATACCTCAGAGCTCCCAAATAGCAGCACATGCATGGCTGATGGGGTAAGACCCTGAAGAAACTAATGTGCAATGTTTCACTCATACTCTTACTATGAAGTGTGATAGGCAGCTTCTGTGAGTGATGATGTGTTCAGTGACCCTTTGGTCCAGTAGGGGATTTTGCATTTTTATTGATGGCTCTCTACCCAAGTACATCCATGCCTCTAAAGATATATATA
>JAUZST010002258.1:0-44183 GCA_034779995.1 Parotocinclus haroldoi | reverse complement strand
TATATATAAATTAGTACAATACCAATAAAAATAATAAAAAAGTGCTGATGCCATGCATTTTCAATTATATTCTTGCTTTAAAAATTTGATAAAACAGTAGAGATTAATTCTCTTCTTATTTAAAAAAGACCTTTTCTGTGCAGTTCTTGGTGCAGTATAAGTTTGATTCATGTGCTTTTGTTTTATTTAGTGTAACAATGGCTTTCGTGTTGCACTGTTCAGTGCTATCAGAGTTTGTTTGTGTTTTAGGAACACTAATGTGTGTTCATCCACAGGTATATCGAGATGTTTGGGGCGGTGGTTCAGTTTCAAAGCCTTATATGGCTCATCGGGTTAGAGGAACAGTGTGGAGCGTCGGATACTGTCCCTTTGAGGATGTCCTGGGTATTGGACATGGGGAAGGGTTTACAAGTATGGTCATTCCAGGTCAGTATACAAATTTAATCTTAATATCTAACACTGGTAATTACCCAGTCTTAAACCTGAAGTTTAGCAAGACAAAACTGAACTGAAACTGTAAACTATGTTAAAGCAATGATTAATGTAAAAAATACTGTCATATTAGTTAAATGATTTTTTTTTTTCTTTTATAAATCTAGACCTTTATTTTTGTTTATGTATTTGAGGAGTGAAAGAGGAACATCGCTTATTATTATTTGTATATAATTATATATAATATAATTTCTATGAGATATTATTATTTTAATTGATCTAATGGCATAGATTTACTCATCTGAATTATGAATGTTAAGTGAATAAATTTCGGTTCACAGTGGCTTGGTAGCACCGCTACTTCACAGCAAGTACATCCCAGGGTGGAGCCGTTTGCTTGTGCTCTTCGTTTCTGCGTTGGTTTACTCTGGGTACTCCGGTTTCCTTCCACAGTCCAAAGACGTGTGTTAGGTTATTTGAGTACACTAATTTGGCATTGACTTCAGTGTACGTGTGCCAAGTCACCTTGTGTGTGTTGCTGAAATGTCTACTGATGCTTTTAGTGACGTTAAATAAAACCGAGCAAATGCATTAGTTAATGTTTACTAAAGAATGCAAATAAATTAGTTCAGACATTTAGATGAAGATTAAATCTCATTTGATTGTGGTATGTGTAGGTGTGCCAGGCAGAGTGACCTAGGTATTTTCTTCCTTTCATCACATCGGTGTTCGTGACATTTACATTTATTGTATTTAGCAGTCGCCATTATCCAGACCAACCTAGAAAAATTCTTTAAGATATCAGTAACATTTTTTGGGTTGGATTAACCGTACAGTCGCTAATAATTAGTTGATGGATCGTCGATCTCCACACATTTCTATCTTTCATCGATGTGATCCATGAAGTATTTTGGTAGGAGAGTGGAGTAGTTTGCCATTGCTTTCTCCATCCCTCCCCATTTACCGGGCTTGGGACCGGCGTGCAGCTGTTTCCAGTTACACGGCTGGGTTGTTTTACATACACAAGTCAATGACAATTTAGAGACACCAATTAACCTAACATGCATGTCTTTGGAATGTGGGTGGAAACCGGAGTACCCAGAGTAAACCCACACAGACACAGGGAGGACCCAAGTCGCTCCACCCTGGAATTGAACCCGGGACCTTCTTGTTGTGAGGCAGCGGTACTACCCACCGAGCCACTATGCTGCTCATCAGTAACATCTAAACAAGAATACATGTCCGATACTGTAAAGGTTGTGTGGGTTTTTTTTAAGAGGGAGGGTGTTAGTTGCGGTAAGTACGGAATAGGTGGGTCTTCAAACGCTGGTTAGTGACCTCCCCATGTCCACGTGGGTGCACTCTGACTTATCTCCCACAGTCCAAAGACATGCATGTTCGGTTGATTGGTGTTTCTTAAGTACAAGAAGATGAATGAACAGCAACTAAACAAATAAAGAAGTCCATAGTATTAAATAAAGATCCAGTCATTTAATGAATCATAATTCCTAAAGTTCTACAAAACTATAGAGATTGTGGTTCTACCAACGACCTCTAGATAAGAGTGACTGGCATTGTGTATATATCGGTCTTTGTTAGGTGCTGGCGAGCCAAACTTTGATGCACTGGAAGTGAACCCATACCGCAGTGCCAAGCAGAGACAGGAATGGGAGGTCAAGGCTCTGCTGGAGAAGGTGCAGCCTGACCTGATTGGCTTGGACCCAGAGCTGCTGAGTAGAGTGGACCAGGCCACCTTTGAGCAGAAACATAAGGAGAGAGTGGAGGCATTGGTGAGTTCACAGTGTAGTCACCACTCAGGTTGTAGTATTTCTTTGTCTATTTCTATGTCTGAGACTCTACGATTTGCACTCCTTGTCTCAGTCTTAGATGTTGTACTATAGACATTCTGGTTTGGCCTCACAGTAGCCTTGTCTTTTTAGTTCCCCATGCCACTAATGCACAAATGCTGTTTTGCTTTGGATTAGTTCCTCCATGGCTTAATTTTGCTATGCATGAAGAGCTTCCCGCTGAAGGCATAGCTATGCTCGAAAGCACCACTGAAATTGAACACCATCTCATCATGAACATGCTTCAGCAGCAGTCTCATAAACGAACCATTGGCTGAGCCATGTTAAAGCTCAGTACAGACATTAATTGAATTAAAAGTTAGTAAACGCCCTGTGCTGTTTGTGTGGCTGTTTCTGTGCCACTGTTGTTAAATGTGAAAGAGTTAAATATAACCAGCACAGAATAAATTATACTAGATTATTATGTTATTATTATTGGAGTGACCGGTTAGGTCTGATAACAGCAGATTCCAGCGGCGGATCAATGGAGTGCATTCCCAAATGTAACGGTACAAAAGGGATTTTAAATGTGTTGATTTAGAGAATAGCAATATTTCAATATTTAAAAAAAGTGCGAAAGTAGTTGTGAAAGCACAGTTTGTAAAGAAATTAAGCTGATGTAGGAGAAAAAAAATGAACTCCTGAGTAATGCAGAACTCAGAAAGTTGGTTTGTGGGTTTTATAATCAAAGTTACAATCTTTGAAATATTATTGATATGTATGTAAATAGCTTTTGAAATAAGGTTAAAAACACAAAGCACAATTTCACTCAAATGCAACTGAATTGTTTAAAAACATGCAAATGTAGCAGTGTAAAAGTAATCTAAAACGCTCTAATAACAGTTGTCCGTGTATAATACTTCATCTGTTCATTCCATTATTTTTGGCTTTGCCTTACTATGTCCCTAGTGTTTGCTACCAGCATAAATACAATGCAACTACAGTACTAATCAATTTTAACATGGCGGCATATGCACTAGCACCATTATTCTACATTTCCAGTTATGGTGTTTAGTGTTTTATAAATTGACCTCATATAAAATATGGCAGGCCAGCTATTATTTTTGAATATTATGTTTAAATGCAGCACAGCCTGCTATGAAGAGCAAAAATAAAACCCGAGACATCAAATTTGTGCTAGTGGACTTTTCTAGAGGGAGACTCTTTCTGAACCTTCTCCTTACTAAGTGTTTATATAGGGATTTGTTTTAAGAGCCATTACTGAAGAGACTCACTTGTGACAGAAGAGCATACGTTTGACCTTTTTATTTACACATGGCAACAAAGATTTCTTTGTAAGTAATAGAGAGCAAGAGGTACCACACACTCTAAATCTGCAGTTAAAAGTGAAGTTGTGTATATAGGCTTGTGAGGAAATGTGAATAATTTCAAAATGAGAACAAAATAAGATATCCTCATTTCGGATCCACAAATAAGGAACTGTGCTTGTGGTAACGGCACACCAGTATGGCTTAGTGTTTTACCTCATGCTGGGGGGGGGTTCATATCCAAAATAATTGAAGCAGAAATTGAACCAGGACAGGATAGAACAAGTTTGACTGTAGGTCTATGTAATCTATAATCTTCAATAAATAAACATGCATTTAATGAAAGTAACTGGGATGTTGGCTATTCTATATAAATGTATATGTTTTGCTGGAGCTGCTCAATACAAATTATGAGGGTAAATAAGTTGTAAGCACTATTTACAAACAAGGGGATGCACATGAGTGGTTAATGCACATAATGCAAATCTCACAATTTTGGAAACATATGGAAAACACTTAGTTTCTTACAATTACTTAGAAATATTGCATGTTTTGCCTGGTCATTTCATTATAAACACTCGTTCTTGCATTACCGGTCTGCAACACATTAAAAAAAAAACTTGGGACAGGGGCAATTTATAACTAGTACTGAAGTTTTAAAAACGGAATAATGATGTCAACAGGTGATTAGAATTATGATTTGGTACAAAAGTATCCCACTTAAATCTTTAATGTGCAAAAAAGGAGCCTCGTATAAACTTTGGCCAGAAGCAGTGTTGACTTCTCTGGGCTCTGAGATGATTTAGTGTTCTAGGGCTTTTTTTTGTGGTGGTGGTGGTGGTGGTGGTGGGGGGTATGGAATGGACGCTGTATGCTCTGGACTATATCTACACTGTTATCCTGAATAAATTGAAAAGAAAGGGTCTGTCACGGTATGGGGCTGTGAAAGTGCCCTTGGCAAAGGTAGTATACACTTCAGTGATTGCAGCATTAATGCAGAAGTACATTAAGATATTAGAGCAACATATGCTGCCTTTAAGACGTAATCCTGTCTAGACATGCCCATGCATTTTCAACAAGGCTATGCAGAACCATTTTTTTGGAATGTGTTGCTGGACTGAAATGCAGGAATTGATGTTTATTAACAAATGAAATGAAGTTGTCCAGACATAACATGAAACATCTCAGTTTGACTGAGCTGTTTCTAATTTGCGGTTGGATTTATGATAGAATATACAGTATAATTGCCCTTTAAAATGGTGGGGCATCCACTTTGGCTTAAGGCAAATTTTTAAAAACAGCTTTCGGCAGGATACCATCATGTGAGTAGAACATATGAAAATCACTCAATAGCTAGATTCTGCTTAATTTGCTGCTTAACGCTACCTCATTAAATCTGAGGATGGCAGGTTACTGTAGGGAGCGTCCTCGTCATTGCATTCACTCTTTATTTAATTAAAAAAAATATTTATCCTAGGTTCAGTCTTATGCTTCAAATCAGTCCCAGAACAAATCATTCTAAAGTCTATAATGTATATAAAACTTTATTTCTTATGTTTTTCTGCATGTACACATTTTAATCAAAAAGAAAACAGTGAAACGTACATTAGTTGTCATCAGACATTTTATTGAGGCATGAAAATTAAAAGGTTGGAGCATTGTTCCACTTAACAACCCCGATGCTAAACCTTTTCCATAACTGTAATAATTGAACAATGATAATTCAAACTGCAGCTTCACCATTTTAGAGCAGTTCCTCTGTTAAACACATCACTAAAGTTTAAAAAATACTTGTACAGCTGGGAAAATCTTTAGCACAAAGTGTTGAATATATTGTGTCATTTGCTGAATAATATATTGAAAATGGGGGGGAAATGCATTGCTGCTTAGATGGCTGCTGTCCAGATGACCAGCATCTGCAGAAGATTATCATAATGTGTATTGCTTGCCCTTGGAAAAATTAAATGCATAAAAAAAATTCTTTTTTCTGGTTTTCTACCAAATGTACTTTTTAGTGTTTTATCAGATTCTGCACTATGAAGCAAAAATGTGTTAAGTTTAAACTTATTTTTCATTCTTTGTGTGTGACTGTGTTTCAGGGTTATGATCCCTTAGCACAAGAAAAGTTCAAGCCCAGGCAGAAGAAGAAAGGAAGAAGTGCTGCCGGTGCTGTGGAAAAGAGGAAGAAGAAAGTGGCCCATGAGGACCAGAGGGTATACATGCATTTCTATTTGCTTAAAGCTTCTCTATTATTGTATATTAAGCTTAGTTCTTATCTGCAACTCTTCCTGTAGGATGTGATTCGGAAAACAGTTGAAGAGAGAATGGAGAAGGAGCGGAACAAAAGTGCCAATCAGCAAGTGGGAAATAACACGGCATTAGACCGGTTCAAGAAGTAGATAACCTAACAAAGAACAATCTCAAAGATTCTGGCTCCCTTCTCATTTAGGATACTGTACTCCAAAAACCAAACATATTCACTTTTTCTGTTTTGTGTTATGCTTTCTCAGTAACCTCTATAGGCAAACTTGTAATAAAATTTCCACATATACCAAATGCACACTGTTCTAATATGCGTATGTGGTATATAATTTTTGATGCACTAAAAATGGCCTTCCTGTCTCCTGAAAAATGTAACCACTTGTGTGAATCTAGATTTCAGTTAGCATAAGTGACTGTAAGGGCCTAGTCACTTTTTGTTCTAGAATCTTAATAGAGGGACATTTTATTTTCTTGTTGAAGTTGACAAAATTAAATGTACAAAAATATATATGATTAGCTTTGTATAGAAATGTCTAACAGTCAATCAAATCATTAAGGATCTTAATTATCTTCTTAATTTTAGTTACATGGTCACATGAAACTACGCAGGAAGCAAGGCAAGACGTGTGAGTGTGTGCATAGATAGATGTAAATTAAAAGTCCTGTATATCTTTCTAAGACGAACTTGTGAGCTTGCTCGCTATGTCTAAGGCTTGGCCTTTGTGGTTGTGCGTGTCAAGTCAAGCAAGTGCGTTGAAACAACTTCTGTAAAGTGTTGACAAACCTAGGTTAATCTCAATACCTTTAGAATTTATAATATTTTGTATCTGTGCCTAGCAGTAAACTGTTTGAGATATCGTCACAGAAATGAATACAGTTTGTGTAGTTTCAAGCGTTTTAAATATATCTCATGTAAGCTTCTAGTTGATTTCCATATGCATCGCTTTCCATTTGACATACTTAACTTTGTGAACACTTTTGTACATTACAAATTATGTTTGACCCAGATAGGCAGATTGGTAAATGTCACGACAGATGAGATGGATCATGCAGCAAGATAAAAACCTGAAGCACACATCATTCTACCTAAAACTCCACCGACATCCACCTTGAAACGGTACTGTATGGATGAATGGCTCATATTCATGATGCTCAAATAGCTGAAAAACAAAAAGCAAGACGTAAAAAGACCTGTAGTCAAGTCATATTCAGATTGATCGCTTTTTGCAATCGAGCCTTCTCTCAAAGCAGATTTGCCGTATCAGATTATGTTCTCTGGCCAAACTTACACGGACACAAGGAGGACATGCAAACTCCACACAGGCAGAGCACAGGTCGAAATTGAACCAGGAATCTGTAAACTGTAAGGCAACAGTCCTTACCCCTGTGTCCAGTGTCAGATTTCTTTATCTGGATTTTGTAACTGGCCATGGAATAACCCCAAATCTCCAAAGAAATTATGCAATCAGTCTCATTTTATCATCTCAACATGCATAAGGATTAAAACTGTTCTGTATGAATGAATGGGCTCAAATTCCTGATGAGCTAATAGCAAGATATGACACCACACACTGCTCCAGATTTGTCAGCTGCACATCCATTATGCAAATCTTCCATTCCAAGGTGTTCTTTTGGATTGAGAGGTATATCTGGTGAGGGTAAACTCAACTGCCATGTTCATGAAACCATTTTGAGTTTATTTGAGTTTTGTGACATTGTGTGATATCCTGCAGGAAGTAGCCATGGGTATATGGTACACTATAGTGGTAGTGGTTATTTCTTTGTCCTATTGATAACCACTTTGCTGGCCAAGCTGGAGAGTCTGACTCAAACTTCCAAGTTGAAAAATTGAGTTTAAAATTGAGTTTAAAATTGAGATATAAAATGCTCATAAGGTAAAAAAAACAAAAAACAAGATTAGCCAAAGACATTAAGGATTGTTCACATTCTGCATCTTCTTGGTTGATATGTAGATATAGTTTCTGCTGCTGTGTCTGTACTTTTTTTTTTAATAAGTAAACAGACTGGAAATGTGAGAATGTTTTGGAAGAATTATGGGATGTTTCATAGTCTCGGTGATAGCTACTTTGCCCGTCTTTGAGGACAGGATCTATTATGCTTCATTTTGGAACACAAGCTGTCATTGTTGTTAATTTTTCACATTCTACATGGTACACCTGTCTTTGAGTGAATGACCAAACAATCCTCTTAGCTCTTTCAAGGTCGTCTAGCTATATGCACTGCCCACCAAGCTTGTAGCTATGATGTTGGGCAGACCGTGTGGTTTCGTAAGGTGAAAGTTTGTTTTATTTTAGCAGCTAGTGCTAACCAGCTAGTTTTCGGTACCAGGCAATAGCTTTTATCAACCTGGTATAAAATGAAAAGGAATACAGACGTTTAGTAGTTTGACTGAATGGATCTTGAGCTACAGCATTACATAGATGACAGTTTCCATGGCTGTGGTTTTGTTTCCAGAAAAAAATGAGGGCTGTAAATCTTGAGGGCTGTCATCACTTACTGTTCAGGAATTTCTGTACACTAAGCACAGTGGAGCCAGGTTGTGTTTGCTTTAAATGAACTTCCACTGCTGAATGCTGGTGTTCTCTCTGATAAAGGAAACCCTATTTGCTTCAAAGACGTGGAACCTGGCACTGCCAATGGCTGTATATTTCACTACAGCTTGTTCAATGTTCCTGTCTGTCCACCAAAAAAAGTGCAAAGTCTATGTCTTACTTGTATACCCTGACTTGATGGATCATGGATCTAATATCTGCCATGAGATCTATGGGTTCTCGTCTGAATCAGAGTAGAATGCCTGTTAGTGAGTTGGTAATATCGGGGTTCTTGTTTAGGGACATACACAGGGATACCACACCGAAGTCAGACACCGCCCTCACAATATGGAATATACCAGATTCTTTCTTCAGTAACTTCCTGTTCTTCTTGTGAGACCAATTCAGAAAATCTTTGCGCTATGATATCGCTCAGAAAGGCTGCATACTCAGAATGGAACGACATGTTTCGCTTTAGCTTCCTCTTTAGACCTAGGAGACACTGCATGACAATGTGGCGGTTATTAGGCAACTGCATATCATCTCTCCTGAAGGACAGGTTTAGAGTATAATGGCCTTCTACAGGGTATGTGAGACGGAATTGTTTGCGGTTTCAAGGAGTCTTTTATCCTCAATGGAAGGCTGACAATTTTCCTCTGAAGCCTTTTCATTAAAGTTGTGATACTGTTGTGTACTGGTTGATCAACAGCTTTTCTGAATTTGCAACAGAGATCCTATTTATTGCTGTATATTGACAGTCTTGACAGTCAATTGTTGATGGCAGACTTGCCATGTCTTAAGGGCCCTTTGACAACACATCCCAATAGGGTCTTCACTGCTCAAGGACCATCACCCTGTTTATAATTTCAATTTCAATTTCAATTATATTGACGCGTTGGTTCCTATCAACTATTCAGTTTTGGTTAGATCACCCATGGGGCACAAACTAAATCAATATAATGTAGATGAAACTGGGCTCCTTGTGCTTCATATAAATCTAAAAACAGGACTAACTTTCGAAACACCCAGTATACACAGGTAAAAATGAAAACAACGATGGAAATGGAATACAATAGCTTTCATTTATTGTAAATGGCTATACATTAAGAGAGGACCCATGGTGACTTATTTGCAAAGATATGTGTAATAAAAAGACAAAATTAATTGGAGGTTTTAGCAGAGATCTACACTGAGCTGATACTGGTGCTCCTACTTATATAAATTTGTAGCAATTAATTAGATGGACTCTTCTAATCTTCTAATACACTAATGAATCTCTATGATATCTGAAGAAGCATTTTTGCAACAGCGGGAGATCTGTCATTTCCTCTGGTGAGTATTACACACCCTATACACCCTTTGTTTTATACACCCTCTAATTACCTCCTTGGCCGTAACAAAATAATTCAGCAAACGATTTCCCCATACAGGCTTTCTAAGTTTCTCTGAATTATAACAGGCTGTATTTTTAAACACAGTGCTTGTTGAGTGTCATTTCTTTCATTTTATTTTTTTTAAGTATTATGTATTTTTACAGGAATATTTATATTTTTGATCTGCGGTTTAATTAAGGTGTAGTCATGTCTTCAGAAATTACAAACATGTTATGCATCCTCAGGACCATGTGCAGATTTTGTTCATACTACAATTTTGGGACTGCAAACATTTTAATGAACGTGACAATTTATAAAGATTGTTTGTACAAACAATTTACACGCAAATTTGGTCTACTCATTTTTATTAAGTGCTCAAATCAGTCTGGCCATTCATTTACATTTACAGTACATTTACAGTATTTAGCAGACGCCCTTATCCAGAGCGATTTACAAAAGTGCTTTAAGATATCAATAACATTATCTATTCCTAGATATATCTCATGTGATTATAAACAACAATACTCTTATGAAACTGTTATGGTTGTGTTTTTTTGAGGAAGAGAGAAGACACAAATAGCATGGGGGTGGGGTTAGTTGAGGTAAGTGCGGTTTGAAGATAGCCAGAGACTCGGCTGTTTGAAAGCTAAAAGGAAGTTTATTTCACCACTTGAAAGCCAAAATAGCGAAGAGTCTAGATGAATGCCCTCCTCGTCCCCTGAGGGGTAGGAGACCTGTCGAGCAGTGCTAGAAGACCAGAATGTGCGAGGTGCAGTGCAGGGTGTGACAAGTGCTGCAAGGTATGAGAGTGCAGGCCCTTTTGTCAAGTCAGGGTATACAAGTAAGACTTTGCACTTTTTTTGGTGGACATGTGTTTTAAATCTGATACGAGCAACTACAGGGAGCCAGTGAAGAGAATGGAGCAGTGGCGTAGTGTGTGTAAACTGGGGAACATTGAACACATATCTTCTGGATCAGCTGTAAGGATCAGATAGTGGTTGCAGTAGTCCAGTCTCGAGATGACAAGGGACTGAACCAGAATGTGCGTGGCCTCTGTGGAAAGAAATGGGCGGACCCTTCTGACATTAACAAGCTACTTTTGCCACTAACTAGAATTTTTGTTATTTCCGGAAGCATTCCCTGTAAACCCTAGTAGATCAGCAGTTTCTAAAATACTCGGACCAGAACATATATACTGCTGTTTCAAAATGAACCATCCCCAATAAAATGTCCCTTAATTTTTGTGAGCAATGTAGCTCTAACTACGAAACACTCCAAGTCATCCTTATTCCCATTTCTGATGCTCAGTTTGTACTTTCTCTTGACCTTGACATTTGCATTAAGGAGCTGTCTGTCTGTCCATCCATCCATCCAACCACCCACCTACCTACAGCAAATTTCAATCAAATTAAGTTAGAAACTGTGAGACTAGAGACTGTGGTAGCCTAGCGGTTAAGGTACTGGACTCTGGACCAGAAGGTCCATGGTCCAAGTTGCCACAGCTGGGTCCTTAAGTGCGACTCTTAACCCACCATTGGACTTGAACTGTAAGATTGTATGAGTTGTAAGTCACTCTGGATAAGGGTGTCTGCTAAATGTCTAAAAAAAAAACTCCCACTCATTAATTAATATTCTTTACATTATTGAATAACATTTAGAAATGTAATAATTGCCATGGTCAAATGAGAAATGATAACCAACAGTGAAATAATCATTCACACACATGTACAGTATGTTGAACATACTGTATTATGTAGTATTTCCAGTTCTAGGGGCCACAGCACAAAACTGAAAAAACTGGTTATTATGATTGTATTTTCCGCTCTGATGGGTAGTATTTGACAAAAAGTAAAAGAGTAATTTGAAAGTTCATTCTCTAATCAAAATACATACAAAATTCTAGTGATGTACAATTTTAAGACTTAAAAAATAAGAATAAAAACACTGAGCAGAAAACATGCTCCAAAATTTTTATTTACATTTTTTTCCTGGCTGAGCAGTATGATACTGCCTCATAGTTTACCATGCTAAATGAAGAAACCAGGAATGTGCAAAGTGGGAGTGATGAGCTCTGGAAATGGATTGAGGAAAAGCCATGGTTGAGTGGTCGAAGCACATAGTGCAAGGATCCCTACTGTTTTTGTTAATATTTTTATCACTAAAATGCACACAAAAATTGTCCCATATTGAAAAATACCCTAATTCTTGTGAGCAGAATATTCTTATTCTTCTTCTTCATCTTCATCTTCTTCTTCTTCAGTTCAATTAAATTAAATTCAATTCAATTCAATTCAATACAAATTTATTTATATAGTGCTTTTTACAATGGAGCATTGTCTCAAAGCAGCTTTACAATCTTATATTATCTTAAAAGTCCAATCCCAAACTGAGCAAGCCTAGGGTGACAGTGGAAAGGTAAATCTCCCTGAAAGTAGAAGAAAGAAACCTTGGGAGGACCAAGACCCAATAAGGGACCCTTCCTCCATGGGTGGCCTAGATGTTAATTAAATAAATACTTACAAGTATATTAAAGTAATAGTAAAATTAAGTAAATCAGTAATAAAATGTAAAATTAAAAAATGATTTAAAAACAAAATAGGTTATAAAATGAGTCCTCATTGGGAATTCCTTGGACATCGTCTCTTAGTGACTAAATGATGGAGGGAGTTCCTGCACTCTGGTGGGACTAGGTTGATGAGTGATGCTGGGGTGAAGGAACATCTAGCTAAGTGTGTGGTGCTGGAACAGGCACTGGAACATCACCTCAGAGAGAAAAAATAAAATGTAGTTACTTATGGGTTAGGAGCACATAGTCTATAATCAATCACTGATGCCATGTACAGCATGAAGCTCCCAGAGCACTAACTATAGCAGCATAGCTAAAGGGGGAGAACCAGAAGTTAACACAGCCAAGAGGCAAGAGCCAACCCGAGCCATGCGCCATAGTCTAACTCTAACCATAAGCCTGGCTAATAAGAATGTTAGTACCAAGGTGCTAGCTTTTTTCTCGAATATATTTGACTCTAGCAGGAGCAACTATATCCAGCGTTGAGTGCAATACACATTCTAATTGGTAGTTGCAACCTCAAGATGATCTGGCTCTAGAAGTGTATTAAAAGTTAGGTCTGGAAGGTTATTAATAAATGCAGCTGTAAAAGTGCACTTAGTGTGATAATGAGGGAGTAGATTAATATTATTTGATACATTTAGCTCAAAAACTAAGTGATAGTGATCAGAAATTAGCTCACTTTGTGGCAAAACATCTATGTTGTCTATATTGACACCAAACGTTAGTATTAGATCATTCTGAGTGATACTCATGGTTTCTAAAATTGACTCAAAAGAATTTTAAGTGGATCCTGCTCATTTTCAAAGTGCATGTTAAAATCACCAAATTAGCAAATTCCTGGTGCTGGGAGGACTGGGAGGGCGATAAATAGCAATGAGCTGAATTGAGTATGATTTAGAATTATCTAATGATGGATGATGGTCACATTAAGAATCAGTATTTCAAATGAATTAGCCTTATAATAGGATTTAGCACTAACACCTAGATCTTTGTCAAAATTTTTTAGCTACACCTCCTCCACGACCATTACGTTGAACATAACTGTACCCGGGAGGGGAGGCTTCATTTAAGGCTAAATATTCATCTGGTCTAATCCAAGTTTTAGTAAGACAGAGTGTGTGTAAGTGTTTATCAGTTATTAGTTCATTTATAATCACTGTCTTGTTTGTCAGTGATCTAATGTTAAGTAATCCTAGCTTAAGTTTAAGATTGTTATTTTTACATGAGCTATCTGTGTTTATCCTAATAAGGTCACTAAAACAGACTTTTTGGGTGCATTTAGGTTTGGGGCAGATGCGGGTAACAGACAGTTTTAATAAAGTTAGGTCTGGGTGACGGTGCATGGCTACCAGCAGACAGTTGGTTAAGCCTAATTGCCCGCAGTCTGACCCCTGCTCTGGATAGTCAGCCCTTAATAAATCCTGTCATAAGACTATGGGCAATACTACAAGAGATGAGTGCAGCACCTTCCCAGGTGAGATGGACACTATCCCATCCTAAGAGGCCAGGCATACCTTCAAAACTAGTCCAGTTGTCTATAAAGCCAACATTGTTTTTAGAGCACCACTTGGACAAACAGCAGTTAAGTGGCCACAACCTGCTAAAGGCCTGGTCACCTCGCCACATTCCCCTGCTTCTTCTTATTATTATTATTATTATTATTATTATTATTGTTATTATTCTGCCCTAAATAGTATTGTTCAGAAGAAACCATAAGGCACAGAGACATTTTATCAAAAATTAGTCATACCTCCCTCACTACTCTGATAGGCCCATAAGTGCTGCTATACAGACGGCAAACACGTACGTGTCCCATATCAGAGAGTTTTTCCTTTCCACTGTCACCCTAGGCTTGCTCAGTTTGGGTTTTTCTTTTAAGATAATATAAGATTGTGAAGCTGCTTTGAGACAATGCTCCACTGTAAAAAGCACTTGGGTTAAATCTAAAAAAAGGTATATTGAATCACTGGGCATGTCAATGACCAAGTCGCTGTTTCTCAGAAACCATAGACCCAATTGAGCAAAAAAATTTGGCAGACTGCATCTCCCCACTAATTTAATTAGGTTTATAGCCTTTCAAGATAAAATTATCTTCCCGTGACCATCTGTCAACTTCTTACAAAATAGTAAAATATGGCTATCATCCCTGAATTTCTCATTTATAGGCACATTTGACATGCCCTCATAATCATTTTACCACTTCAAAAGTATTGAGACATAACCATAAAGCAGAAAAAAACTGAGGATGGAATGGAAAATGCAAATTAAAAAATGCAATGTTCATTACATTTCCTTTGACATCTTTTAATTGCAGACAAGATGAACCCAATATATTTTACGTTTTCATTTCATTTGTTAATGATAAACATCCATTCCTGCATTTCAGAGCAGCAATATATTACAAACACAGTTGGGACATGGGCAATTTAGAGCTAGTAATAAATCAGCATATTAACCGGTGATTATTTATCATGATTCGTTATGAATACAGTATCCACAAAAGGCTGAGAAAAAATTTGGGAGTGCATCTGTGGGAACTTTGCCTATTCATCCAGAAGAGCATTTGTAAAAGCAAACAATTTTAGCTCACATTTTCCATTCTATTTCACTTCCATACAAAGGTGTTCGATGGGGTTGAGGACAGGGTTCTGTGTGGTCAAGTCAGGTTTTTACAAACCAGTCATAGTGCACAGTCATTTTCATTCTCCATGTTCATATTTATAGTCCAACACCTAATAAGTCTCTCAGAAGTGCTCTGACTTTACAAACACCAAGTGAGGTCCGGACTTGTAGCCAAGAGCAAGGAGCTGTGGAACGTAAGTCCAACCAGTAGTGCAGCATTTCTTCAGGTTTAGTGTGGTGGACTGATACCATAACCTGAAAGCAGCAACGTGCATAAGGCACAGCTGGTCCTCCTGAGAAGTATGGAGAGTGGGTTGGTACAATACCTGCTGCATGAGCACACAAACCCACAAAAACATCTTCAGGAGGCAAGGGTTTGGGTAATGGTGTAGCAGCAGCTGCCAGTGAGAGCTTTAAGACAGCAGACCTAGAAAGCACGTATGCTGTTCCGCTGCAATAGTCTGGGAAGACTGTATCTTTAAACGCAGCTTTGGAAAAGTAGTGCCTGCTGGCTGGATTGCGGTCTGGAGTGACCCTGATGTGAACGCGGCCAAGGTAAAGTTCGGTGTGCTCACTTTCAGGAGTTGCCCAGTAGTAGTCAGTATACTGAAGCAGTGCACTGGGGTTAAACATCACATCGTCGTCCACTTTGGCTAAAAAGTGAGCCTCCGGGCAGAAGCGCCGGGCCCATGCAAGCATGGACAAAGTCTTTAAGGTGAGGTTAGCATAAGTGTCCATAAAACGGCCCTGTACCAAATCCCCTCGCTCCCGCGCCTCCTCTGCCAGTTCTTTGTTCAGTACAGGGTCGGATGCCTGCCCCAAAATGAACAACGTCATAACCCTGTGACCTTGGACGTACACTTCACCACCCCAGGTGTCACGAATGGCCTGACGTGCTTGCTGGTTAGCAGGAGCAGAAGTCACCATGGTGAGGAGGTAGGGTTTTGCACGTTGGCACACAAGAGGACTCGGCATGAGAAGGTATTCCTCTGGGCGTGTAGGGGGCATGCTTTGAGGAAGGACTCCTCCACGGGTTTGTCTTACTCCACTCATCCCTAGACAGGTTGCCCAGGACTCTAGGTAGTCAACAAAAAGAGCTGCAAAAAGCCCCACAAAGACCAGCAGGCACAGTAATGGGGCTGGGCTAGAATGCTTCACCAGACGGACCTTACAAACCCACATGCCCCAGATCATTATGTCCGCAAATGGAACTTCAAAAATCCTCCTGAACAAAAAAAAAAGAACACATCATTTGGATATAATATAACTTGAATATAATAGTATACCATACTACAAATTTGGTTTTGATTTCCTAATGGGTAAAGTGTCTACTTATGGAGCATGCAACTTTAAATATGGCATTTGCCATACGATTGGCTAATTAATTATTTGCATTAATGATCAGTTGGATATATGTGCCTAATAAAGTGGTCAGTTAGCCATGCCATGATTTTCATGATCTTGCATATTTTGTCATTGTCTTAGTCATTTCCTCTGAGCATTACCATTGCATTGAATCACAGTGCTGAGGACAATTCCAGGAAATGTTCAGATGTCTATTTTAGCTTTCTCTAGCCATTATTTAAGTCCTCTTACTGTTGGCTGTTTCTAAGGTTGAGCCAGCACCAAACCTAATAAGATATAAAACTGTCTACACCTGACTTGGATGAATTTATTTTTAATTAATTTGGACAATTTAATTTCCTAACTATTAAATTACATTCAAATACCTTACAAAACATTGTAGCAAAGTTGCAATATGTCGAGAATAAAGACATAATACTTCAAAAATAAAGTCGTAGGATGGGAACTAAGCCTGTCAATGCAATGCCATACGGCTTTATTTGATCTTAAGAATCGATGTGCCATAACACATTTGCTCAAAGGTAGAAGAAGCCACAAGCGCCGGAGTTCCACTCGTTTTCATTGTGTCCTGCAACTACATGCTGTCTATAAATGGGACGATTATGTGAAGACGAATCTCTTTGTATAGGCTACACAAACGCGGTTGGCGACTGTTCTTCAAATTCTCTAACTTCCACATTTGATTATGTGATGTAAATTATTCATAATGATGTGGTTACAGCTGATTAATATATTCCTTAAATATATGTTTAAGTTTAAGATAGTAATAACTCCAGAAGGTTTTGCACAAGGACAATCAGGCTACACAATTGCGGGGTGTGTAATGGGGTTAATTGATTGGGAAGAGGTGATGCAGTACTGTGAATACATTGTGTGATGTGTGGAAATGAATGTGGAGCAGAGTGGCATCCAAGAGGCCTTTGTTTACTATTGCTTACAATGCTGCCCAGTGAGTCAAAAGTCAAAAATTGACTGTTCAAAGTACCCAGAAAGACTTCTATGAGAGCTGCGTGCAAGTTCAAGCTGGAGGAGGTTCTATTTGCATATGCTGAGCAACAGGACGAGGTTTTGCCTTTTGTTTATTATCTTACCGAGGTACCTAACATTCCTATCTCTGTATTCCAAGATTACAATTCATATGTTCACATAGCTGCAAATGTGACTGACTGGCATAATGAACATTCAAGAGCACATTATACATCTGGATTGGCCCTCAAAATCTCCCGAAGTAAATCACTGTGAACATCTGCCCAATAATAAATACGGCACCAGGGAAGGCATCCATAAAATCTGGCTGAATTGCTCAATTCTTTGATTCTTTCCTACATCCAGATACTTGTCCAGTCCATGCCAAATCGAATCACACCTGTTATTCACGGACTTAGAAAGATTATACTCTATTAGGTACATATCAGTCACAGGTGACTTATTTTTGGTTGGATGAGTATATTTATCTATACTGTTTACAAAAACAGTATTTTATAATTCCAGTGAATTCTATACAATGCATACACTGCTCAAAAATTAGGGGATATTTAATTATTATGCAATTATAATTTATGCAAATATTTGGATGTCAAAAATGTGATGTTTGGCTGATTTTCGAGTATCATTAGTTAATATATTGTGATGTGTCTTGGGGAACTGTCCTGCAATACACTGAGTATCGCAGAATCACGATATCACAGGCAATGTATTGTGAGTCCCTCAGTGATTCCCACTCTATAGCCTAACATGGCTTTAAAATGTGGGAAGAAACCAGAGCACTAGGAGTATATAATATCTCTTGTGGCTCAAAAGTGATCAACACAGAAATTTCAAAATGTTTGTTGTTCGTAAAAGGTAGCTGAAAACGGAACTGAAGAACAACCGACACCCAGAAAGACCACCAACTGCACACAGCACTGTTGCATCCCTCATGGCCAAATACCAAGAAACTGGGAATGTGGACAAGCCACATAGTGATCGTCTGAATACTGCTAATAAAAGAAAGTCTTATCAGCTTTTGTGAAAAGTCCACGAAGCAGCATGCAAATTTTTGCCTTTTGACTCACCCAAGAAATGCACTTTGTAGTTTGTCAAATCAGAACAAGCTGGGACAGTAATATGAAAGTATATATAAGCTGTGCTCCTTACATGTACATTATATTTTATATAATTGCATTAAGTATGAACACATGATATGACATGCTTTGTTTGGTCAACTTCATTCCATTTCTGCTTTTCATGCGTGTAGCACATTCCAAAAAAGGACAGTAAAGCATTTATTAGTTTGTAATGTTGCCGTTCCTTTTCACTACACTTAAAAGACATCTTGGCAAAAAGGATTCAAAGTGATTAAAGTTTCAGTCGTCATTTTGTCCCTTTTTTCCTGCAAACATCTCTTAAGATGGAACGGTGCTAGGGTAGTTGTCATCACATTTTTTCATTTAAGAATTATCCACACATTCTGTATTGGGAACAAGTCTAGAATGCAGGCAGGCCAATCCAGTACTCATACCCTCTTTTTCCACAGTCATGCCATAACATCTTTGTAATGTCTGCAGCATGTGGTTCTGCATTTACTTTTTGTTTTCAAACATTTCACAAACTATGAAGCAAATCAACTACAGTCTGTAACTGCAAAATTTGCATCTAAATGGTAAGTAGAATTTTTAAAATGAGCAATACGTGTGGAAACAATGAATGTACGAGAATATATATTACTACATTATGTACGCCAATGTTTATTTATTAGAATACATCTAGAAAGCACAGAAGCTCTGAATGCAGCATTTTTAAAAATCTAAAAGAAACAGCCTTTGCAGTTTACAGTCAATGGTGTGACCTCCCCTTACACTTGAGTAGCAATAGCAGCATCTGGCTGCTTTAATGGAATGCCAAGTTAAGCTTCATCAATAATATTTTTTGTTCAGAAGGTTAACAGGAAGAACAGGCTAAAGTTAACAAAGATCAGAAGGAGGAGCAGTGGTTTGATACTTCTGTGTGTATGTTATAGGCTATTGTCATTATCCCATTACTAAAAACACCAAATATAACAGTGGCTTAAAACTTTGCACAGTACTGTATATATCAAAGCCAATAAATAAGCTAATACAATTATTATAATGTTTTATAAAGGTGACCTAGTTTGCCTAGTGACCTGCCTTTGCTCTACCCCTATCCTGTAATACCCACGAACAAATGTACTGTGAGAATTGCTTGACAGTTTTAATGTGAACTTTCACAATAAAGGAATTTCTGATGGTAATTTGGCCACATAATGGCGCTACTGTCAAATTTCATAGTACAACTGAAAACTTGTTTGACTATGAACTGACCAGACATTATTTCACAGTTCTACCATGGATATTGATGGTAATTTGGCCAATTCGTGCTTCTACTGTCAAATTTCACAGTACATATTTCCATTCCAGAACATTGCGGATAAACAGAGAACAATGAAACGGTTATATGAAATGTAATACAGTCAGATAGGATCGTTTACTTTGTATATATTACAAAAAACAACGACAAAACGAAAGTATTTTAACCCAATATGCCTGAGATAGCCCTCAGGCTCCTGTCGATCATTTCAAAATAATCTATTAATATTATAGTAATAATAGCCTATATGGCACGTGACGAGATGTTACATTATATGATCTGTATTCATTTCGGTCAAAGGAAAGCAAAAAAACATTTCTGAAGGCTTTCGTATACAGAATAGGTCGGACAAACCTTTTTATCGACTCCAGTCGTGTTGTAGGCTGTTCCCACAAAATCTTATTGTAGCCTATGCGTCCTCATAGCATTACCAGCTTTAAAGCTTCATTCCACATCCTTTAAATCCGCCTTTAAACTGACTGCTATTGTTTTTGCCGTTCAAAATGAAGAACGCCTTACACTCGCTGAAATGTGAACGTTATAGGCGACACGCTTGAATGGCTGAGACAAGTCGAATTGTGGCACCCCAAACGTCCCAACGATACAGCTCTGTGCTGAGGCGCCATGTAGCGGTGAAGCGTCGCATCGAAGCTTTACCACAAATAAATATATAAATAATTATTTTAAAAAACAGCAGGCGCCTTATACGCCTTATATATCAGTTAAGTGACTTCATATTGTCTTATTACATATTTACACCGTATACCATTAAATTAACAATACATAAATAAATTACATTGTTTTTTTAAAACAGCGGTGTCGTAATATCGAGTATATAGCGAACATGCATATAGGTCGACATTATGATACATTATTTATAATATATTTAAGATACATTACTAAATGGTTTTTTGGTGGTTTAATTTGAGGTATTTTTGTCCAGAAAGCTCAAAGCTAATAAAACAAACGAGATATAGACAATGGAATTTGAGAGACAAAATTCATGCAGGGCTGCCAGGGCGTTGAGCTTGTAGTACATGACATGAATGTTTGCACCAAATTAAATTAACCAAAATTAGATTTGTTGAACATTTGTGAAAGGGGGACAGCACAGTGTCTCGGTGGGTAGCAACGCTGCCTCACAGCAAGAAGGTCCCAGGTTCACAGGTTCAGTCTCAATGTAGAGCGGTCCTTTCTGTTTGGGTCTGTGTTGGGTTTACTCGGGTTTCCTCCCACAGTCCAAAGACATGGGTGTTAGGTTGTTGATGTCTCTAAAATTGGCCCTTAGTGTGTGTGTGTGTGTGTGTGTGTGCCCTACGATGGATTGGCGCCCCATCTAGGGATGTTCCTGCCCTAGCGCCCAGAGTTGCTGGGTGGGAACTGCGACCCCGTGAAGATAATGAATGGATTTGTGAAAGGGTTAGGGGCCTTGTCACTGCATCACATGACTTATTGTTGTCTCTCAAATGTATAACAATATAAATACTGGTGCCTTGTGTTATTTGAAGAAATCTGAATTTTTGTAAAAATAGGTCACTAGTTTTCAGTATTCTGATTTCAACATCTCAGACAATGGCAAACAATTGTATTTCGAATTCTGTATGACTACAGTACTTTACTATGATATAATGGTCACACAAACTGTAATGTTTGAAATAGCATATACATGTATACTACTTTGATGCATTTAACAGTAAAAAGGCAAGTTTGCATATAGATGGTGTTGTAGAGCAGTTAATATTATTACCATTATTATTATTATTTTAGAGAATTTCACTGACCACGTGCTTCATATGTATGCTCCATATACACTGTTTGCCCAAAAGCACCAAGGCTCCATAGCCAACACTGGCAGCAGAACAAACTTACTATGCTGTACTCACCCTCTCATAGGTTTCTACCTCCTCAACATATCGACCTTCTGCGCTTGCCCTCCAAATGTAATGAAATAAAATTTGATTGATAACTTAGATAGCTTGCACAGAGCCCTGCTTTTAACACCTTCAGAATCTTTTGAGATGAATCTGGGATTCCACTACTGAACAGCTTTTATAAACAAGTGAAGGATGTTGGTACAGACAAATTCATACTAATACTCATGGTTGTGGCTAAACAGTGTATTTTTACCCAAGGAGGATGGTCTTTTTGTGTGTCTTGCACCTCTGAAGATTTCTTCCCTGGACCTTTTTACTTTCCACTGTCACCACAGGGCTACTCAGCTTGGGGTGTGGGCCTAGATACACTATATCTACAAAAGTTTGTGTACACCTAAATTATGGCATTGGGATTGTGGCTGCCTAGTGGTTAAGGTACTGGACTATGGACTAAATCCCACCTCTGCCAAGCTACCACAGTTGGATCCCTGAGCAAGGCCCTTACCCCACAACTGCTTGCTTGGATTGTAAGACTGTATTAACTGTAAGTCGCTCTGGATTAGGGCGTCTACTAAATGATGTAAATGTAATGTACCCCAAAACATGGGTACTTACTATATTTTGGAAAGCTCCTATTGTAGCAGCAATAACCATGTTTTGGTGTAATGTTTTAGGCTTCTTATTTTAGATATGAGCCCTGGTTCATTTTATGTCATTTTTGCCAGGACATTTGAATGTGTGATAGAGTTAAGATTGAGGTTCTATGCAAGTCAGCCAAGTTCTCCATCAAAGCTGGCAAACTTCGAGTTTAAGGACAGCAAGGTAGAAAGTCAACGAACTGTCTCGTTGAAAGTGAAAACCCAGAAAGTGTAATATTGAGAGTCACTGCAGAATCAGTACATCCATTCTTCTGCTACAGTTTGTCTAAGGAGAATCCAGAAACGTGCGCTTTATATTATAAATGTGTTGTTAGCTGTAAGTGACGTTCATAAGTGTATGTGCTTTTCCTATTATAAGTAGTACGCCTTTGTTTGCACTCTTCACTTGCTGTATATAGTTTCTAACCTCTAACTATATAAACCTCTGTGTTGTTTTGGTTTCCGTCAAACAGAGGTATCCGGTCTATTATTCCACTAACTAAAATGTTATGGCTTTCCCGTAACAGTAAATTACTTTATTTTCTATACTTATTGTGAATGCTCATGAATTTAAAAAAGTTTAAAATGTGAATAACAGTTTACCGTTTGGATGCATAGGCATTGACACTGTTCTTTTGTGCAGTGTATTGTTGCATACAGTTTTTTTGTGAAAATGTATGTCCTTTATTTTAGAACCTTTATACGACAGCACTTACTGTTGACCAGAGCAGATCTAGCAAGGCAGGGAATTGACACAGCAATATAGGCAAAAAGTCATAACAAAAGACAGTGGCAGACATGTTTCACACTGAACATGTAAAGCAAATGTCATCTTGGTTACTTACGTTTCCTAAAGTTTTCTGGATGACACATAAGGACACATTTCTTCCCTCTGAATAAGTAGTCTGATATTTAAAACGAATATACAGATTTTAAGCAGGGCAGCACAACGACTGCTTAAGACTCTCAGTGTAGGTCAGCGAGATTCACTGGGCAGGTTGAACGTACTGAGTCTTTATTGAGTGAGGATTTGCATTTTTTATTATATAGAATTATCCTATTGAGTTCTGTTGCCTGTAAAATGTTACATAAAATAAATGGTATCTCCTCTGTATTTATGAATACTGTTTTAAACCATAAGTTTAAGATTGTTAAGAGTGAAAGTAGAGAATTGAAGAGGATTTCTGACTAACCCATGCAAAGCAGCTCAACAGAATAGTCTAATTCAAACCAGGCTTATTTGTTTCTCCAGATTACACACACTCGCGCACACAGTCACAAGTGCAACTTAAACCTGGTGCCCAGAAATTAAGCTTTTGCCATTGCATTATCAAATATAACAATCGATGAATTGATGATTACATCTAGCTCTCTTGAAATAAAATTAAAAAAAAACTGAACAACTCGGAGTAGCAGCACAACCTGGTGTGCACATAAACAAATACACTTGTCAACTTGTGAGTTGTCAGGGAAACTGGTTAAATGTAGTAGCTAATTTGCATGGAGCATCAGCAAAGGGAAATTGAGCTAAACACTTTATCGTGGTTAGTCTGTTGATGTTTTAAGCCAAATCTAAGACAATTATTGGAGAAAGAAATGTCAAGGAATCCTGTATAAAACTGACATAACAGCTGTGATACTGGTCATGTGGATACTATTGCTTCATCATTGGAGCTCTATTTTCTCTGAAGACTATGATGAAAAAGAAAGTATCATTTTGTAGTCAATTGAGTATGGTCTGCAATGCCAAATTAGAAACGTTGGGACGGCAAGGAAAATGCTAATTATTTAATTTACTTTACTTTAATTTAATTTCAGACAGTATGAACCCAATATGTGTCATGAGGTTTTATTATCAGCTTAATTTAAATTGTTAATAAACATCTATTGTTACATTTTAGGCCTGCAACACATTCCCAAAAAAAAAATTAAACAGGGACAGTTTAGGGCTAGTAACGAGGTAATAAGTACATAATAAATGCTTGTCTAAACAGGTGATATCAACAATTATTTGTAATCATGATTTGGTACAAAAGCAGTATCCATGAAAGGGTGAGTCTTTGAAGAGCAATGGTGGACAGAGCTGTCTAATAATAACCTGGATGATCCTTTTCATCAACGGGACTAAGAACACAATGTCAGTTTCTTCAATGTCTTTATTGCACAGTTACATTTTAAGTGGCATTTGTTAATGTAACTCTGTATTGTAGTGCTTGGCAGTGGTTTGATAAAGTAATCCCTAAACAATATCAGCTATTGATGAATGACGAGTTATTCACACAGAAAGCACCCAGATGCCAATGACCCTCCTGTACAAGGTTAATGAGGATTTATTTTTGCACAGTAATGTTTTCAGTGCCATTTATGAAAGTAACTCTGTATTGTAGTACTTATCAAGTATTTGCCAAAGTAATTCCCCCATGTGGTTCTATCAGCTATTGTTGAATGTTGTCTGAAGGAACCATCAACTACGGGTGTTAGAGATTAAGACTGAGTTATTGGATCTTGATTCCTTGAATTGCTTAATGATATTGATACTATAGAGGGAGAAATATGCCAGTCCCTTCCAATCTTTATTTGAAGAACATTATTTTGTATTTCCCTTATTTTCTTAGTTGTTGACAAACTGGAGATACTCTGCACGTCTGTGCTCATGACAGACTAAGACATTCCTGGATATTGCTTTTGTTCCAAATCATGATAATAATCACCTGTTTGAAATCACATTGATATTTAGTTTTTAATTAATTACTAGCTCCAAATTACCACATTCCAACTTGCTTGGAATGTATTGCAGGCCTAAAATGCAGGCATGGACATTTACTAACAGATTAAATGACGCTAACCAGGCAAAGCATGACATATCTCAAGTTCATACTGTCTGCAATGAACTTAAAGTCAGAGTAACTGCAAGGATCACTTTGTATTTTTTATATGCATTTTCCATTTCATCCCAACTTTATCTGGTTTGGAGCTGTAGTTGAGGCAGTTGTAGTGTAGACTACGTAGTATACACCGTGGCAGAATAAGTGTTTGAATTATAATGTAGTATGCAGGTTGTCTTTAAATGGGTACTATGTAATCTATAAAATCATAAAGATTTAATTTTGTTCAACAACACTCTACGCTGTTCTTTAATTTAAAATTATCTAAATCTAAACTAAATGTTTATTATATTTTATTATAGTGCACCCACCCTTATCCTTAAATTGATATACGCTCTTTTTTAATCACGCCTTTTTGTATATATATGCCACATTCTTTCTATGTATGTTCTTTGTACAGTTAATAAATAAAATCTATAGTATACACTGGAGACTTGTGCAGAACGTAGTGCGCCATTTCGAACACAGCAAGGTTTTGACGCGGAAATCCACCAATCAGCGCGCGCTCTTGGGGGCAGACGAAGTGACGTCACCGCCATCTAGCCTTCGATGCTCGTGCGCTCGGGCGGAGAGGGAGGAAGAGAAAAAACTCCCAGCAGGCCGAAACGGGGTCACGAACTATGACCTTTCACAGGAGAAAAACAATAACAAATCGCTTGTATCAACCACAACGATTATAAAGAGCGATCACGCATCTCGCAGGTAAGTCACGTGGGCATTTTTTGTTCCGCTTGCAGACGAACTCGGCATAAAAAGCGACAAGATAAAAAGGATTTTCTTTAGTTTAGCTTGGCACAGGCTGTAACGAGGCTAACGCTTCAAATCAGCCCTGCGCCTTGTGCCGCACGTACATACATGTTCCTCTATAACTGTCCTTTTTGCTGATAAACAACCCCGAATTTGCAAATAAATCGCCTGCATTTTCGTATGAGAAACAAGAGCGACAAAGTGGACAGGAATTAGCCTGTAAGCTAACTGTCTCAATGCTAGAATGTGCTGGGAGTCGATTTAAAAGAGCCGATTCTTCGATTCAATACATGACGGATGAGGAGTCGACTCATAGTTTTCGTATGAGTCGATTCTCCGTTGGAAAACGGATTCGGCTCCAGTTCACACACGGCCGGTTCGGAGTGTGGGAGTTGTGGATTACTTCAGCAATATAGGGGTCATATTTGAGGGTCTGTTTTCATGATTGTTTATTTGAAAATAACTTAATAAATATATCGTATCAAAATTGTGCCAAAGCCCGATCAGGTACAGTGTTTAAAGGGTAGGCACTCAGGTGGTGCAGTGATTTAGTACACTATAGATTCACCACCTGGATGACCTGGTTTTCAAATACTGGTGGTGAATACCAGTTGGGTCAGGTGACATATACATGCACAAATACCTGTGCCTGAGGGAGGAGAGGCCAGTCATGGGATCACCTCACAGCCCTGCAGCTAGTGTGCTTAATAGCATTATCTGGTGTAGAAGTCGTTTAATCCTGACCAGCAAAAGAGGTTTTAAAAAGTCGGGGTGGGATAAAGATAAATGAATCACATAAAGCATGCATTTGAAAGGTCCCTGATTTACTATGGGGTTTAATGTAAAAATACAATTTATAGTACATAGAGTACTGTATATATCATAGCGTAGCCTACATTAAACATGCTGAGAAGACAAAATAGTGAACACAAAGCTTATTTTATAACAAAGTGTTGAATAGTTTTGTGTAATGTATTGAAAGTTTAACGAAAGGTCATTGTCACAACCTCCATTTCTCAGCCCTTATCACTCATGTCACATCATGTACCACTGAGGTCTTACACTTACATTTACAATGTGTAGCAGACGCCCTTATCCAGAACGACTTTCAAAAGTGATACTCTTAATTTAGCACAGGAGAATGTGGGAGAGTATTGTATTGCATGTTGTTTTCCTGGGGAAAAATTTTAATGTACAATATTTACAGTATTTTTCCAATCAAATTGAATGTGTTTTACTGTATTCCCATTGTGAAGTCGAAATATCGTAAACCGGACCGTCGTAAAATGGGGAGTGCATGTAGTTTGTATTTATTTGGAATGAGTTCATTAAATTATGTTTTATCAATAGTGCAGCTTCGAAAATGTGTTCCATGCACTGTGAAAGCAAAATTGTCTCTGACTGCTTTGTGTTTTATTCAAAGTATGGAAAGCGGAACAGCTGAGGTGTGCTGTATGAAGCCATTTGTCCTGCATGCAATGCAAGTCAACAGCTGGTTATATGTGTTCAGTTTCTGGTAGCATCACCTTCTCTAAAAGCCTAAACGAGTTGGGCTTGATTGAATTAATAACACCAAATCATTCTGTCGTTAACCCCGTAAGTGTTGAAAATAGTCTGCTCAGTTCTGTTCTGTTTGTAATTTACTTATGTACTGTACTCAGTAAATCTTCATTCTTCATGTTACATTATGAAAAGTATTTTTCCTACTTCATGGTCATCTCCAATGTATTTGCTTTTTTAGTTTTTTTTACATCACAATCATATGTCCTATTAATTGCTGAAACAACATGAAAATAGGAAGACACATAATTCAGTGTTAGACAGAAGTTAAGTGAGGATAACAAGTTGTCTGAGATCCCATTACAAGCAGAAGTAAGTCTACTAGTCCACTTCAGATGCTAAAACAGTGTGAAAATGCCCTTAAAGTGGCATTGACCTGGCAGTGAACCAACTGTAATTGATCTACTTTCTTGTTGTGTTTATAAGCGAACGTCAAAGAGTAGGGTTGGGTGGTATTGATACCTTTCATACTGTCCTATCGTTGTCAGATAATAATGCTGTCTTCGGTTTGTGCTGTGCCAGTATAAGTGGGTCAGACACAGCAGTGCTGCTGGAGCTTTTTCAGTGTCACTGTTCGACTGAAAATATTCCACCAGTCCAAAATGTCTAGTTATTAGCATTCTGTAGCCAGCGTTCTGTGAGAACAGATTTAGAGGATGACTAAACCAAACATAAATGAGCTGCTGTCTCTGACTTTACATCGTAGAGTACATGGTGAGTGAGCACAGCATTTAAAATATCTAGTAACACTGCTGTGTCTGATCCATTCAAACCAATACAACATACGCTAACATACCACCACCACATCAGTGCCACTGCAGTTCCGAGAATGATCCACCTGATCATTATATTACCTGATCAACTAGTTAAAGTTGCTTCTATATGGTAAGTGGAACTGATCAAATGAACAGTGCTTGCAGAAACAGGGAGGTGGCCAAAGAGTGTATAAATTTTTATTAAGTTATTAAGCTTGTAACAGTTAAGAGATCAAACAAGTCATGGAATAGCCTATCTATAATATTCAAAAATGTCTATAATAAATAATATATAATAATATAAAATATATATTTTTTTAAATTCAGTACCGTGATATTCTGGAATGCCACCATTCCGCTCAATATTATTAGAGGCATCGCTTCTCTTTCTGGTTCAATTTAGTACTGATGTGATCTCAGTTTGCTTGTTGATCACACCTCAGCTTGTGTAGCATTGAATCATTCATGTTTTCATGCTGTTGTTTTAGAGAGCAAATGAGAAGACAGAAGGTATATTGTATATATATTAAACCATAAATGCATGCAAATGCAAAACCATATAACATGAGGAAGGTAGATTTTATGAATACAGCTCATCTAGAACTCTAAAGTAGAACAGAGCAGCATTTTGTCCAGAATTGAAATGAATAGTTTATGGCTTACAGTATCTCACAAAATGAGTACACACCTCACATTTTTCTATTTTATTATAGCTTTTCATGGGACAAAATTGAAGATATGATACATTGATACAATCAGTCTACAGCTTGCATTTTCTGTGCCCTCAAAATAACTCCGCACAGAACCATTAATATCTAAACTGCTGGCAATAAAGGTATGTACACCACTGAGTGATGGCCAAATTGCGGTGTCAGTCTGTCAGTAAGTGTCAGTATTCTCAATAGACTCAAAGTGGAGGATGTCTGGTGCTGTGAGGCTGTGTTTTTACTCCAAATAGCTCTGGAAACTTTTTAGGATACATGGCATCATGCACTCCATGAAATACCAGAACATTTTAAATGCAAATCTATGTGGCTATATCTGCAACAGACTGGGGCTGGATTAACAGAAATACACTTCATTAACAAAAATAAACATGATCCACCATTTGAAGACATTTCATGCAAAGCAGGCTTTCGTTTCATTTTCACAGTTTGCACTGTTTAAAACCAACCATTTTACATTCTGGGAAACAGTAAGTGGATGTTGACTGGACATTACAGTATATATAGACAATAGTTGAGATCTTTTGCACAGTGTCTTATTTTAAACAATAACATTAATTCAACATGCTATGTCCATATATTTAGTACAGTACTGTAACTGTAACACTAATTCTTTTTAACGTTTCATTTGAAACACTTACTGATAACGAACACGAAAGGAAATTTGGTTGTTTACTGCCTTCAAGACTGCCATTACTTTTCTGTCAGCATGTGACGCAAGGGTTCACTCATACTAGTTTTCTGGCATGCACATGTTTATTATATCTCTCTCTCTATATGAGGCATTTTAATTTAATTTAATTAGAATCCCCAAGGCCTCAGACATTAAAGCGAACCAACTTTGATCAGAGTATTATTAATCTATAGCTATAATCATTATTGTAGTATTTTAGCGCCTCATTTGTTGATTATGTGATTTATAGGTGAGGCCATTGGTGTCAAATGCAGCACTGACCTTGATCCAGTAAGTCAGTGGTAATGAACTCAAATCAGCATGACAACCAATTTGGAGGTGCTGGCTCAGCAGATAGTGGCAACTGAGCAGACTGCTGAGGTGAGTGACATTTGACTGAGAGAGATGAGAACATGCCCTTGAACTGTAGGTGAATTTGAAGTCATGGTGCTTGCATTTACCATATACTCTCATTTGTGCTGGATGTGTAGAGTGGTGAATGAGCCATGAATTATTAAATGGTTTTGTAACATATTCATTGTGACATAGGCCTTTATTAAACATTAAACAAAAATGTAGCGTGCATTAAAATATCCATTGATTGTTGCAAGCACGTAGTAAGCACGTAGTCCTACATGCTGATTGTTATTCATACACTCGCTTATCACTTACATTTACATTTGTGACATTTAGCAGACTCCCTTATCCAGAGTGACTTACAATGTTACAATTCATGCAATGGTGGGTTAAGGGCCTTGCTTAAGGACCCAACTGTTGCAGCTTGGCAGAGGCGGGATTTGAACCCAGGACCATCAGGTCCTAACAACTAAATTGTTTCTATACTCGCTGTCCAGCACTACTGTGTGACACACGCATACCAGCACAACACACAACCATTCTTTAATTAAACAGAAAATGATCAAAACAGCCACTTCTGAAACATTGTGGCCATCACGTTATTTCCATACTTATCATATGCACTTTGTTCTACAATTACAGACTAGTCCACCTATTTCTATTCATACTTTGTTCATTTGTCCCTTTTACTCGTGAATGAGAGAAGACCCATCCAAACAGATTATGTTAATAATCTCAATAACTCTAGGATTGGAGCATTTTATAATGACAAAATAGATAATCTGTCACAAATGTTGTTTTCAGGGAGGTGTTTTTTTAGTGAGGAGTGATGTACCTCTGCATGCACCCAGGGAATTTCTGGCTAGACATCCTCAATTGCCTAAAGCGACTCTGACCAGGATAACTGGGGTTGAAACAGGATGTTTTGCTTAGCTTTATTTATAGTGTGTGTTTTATTTACAATCTGTGTGTGTGTACATGCAGGAATCTCCTACAGATAGCACAGTGATGAGTGTCTCGCCACAGCGCATTCAGATCATCTCCACTGACTCCTCCGTTTCCACACCACAGAGAATACAGGTACATGCATCAGCACAGAACTCTTTGCACAATTTTATAAATGTTCTGCCTAAAAGCTTATGTTCCCATTCTGGTGGTAATGCTGCTGATGAGGTGTTACTGACTCTCGGTGCCAGATTGTGACTGATCAGCAGACAGGGCAGAAGATCCAGATAGTGACAGCCGTGGATCCAGGCAGTGTGCCCAAGCAGCAGTTTATTCTGGCCGCTCATGATGGTACAGCAACAGGCAAAGTCATCCTGGCATCTCCCAACAACCCCAGTACCAAACAGCTCATCTTCACTAGAGCCGACAGCCTGGTGCCCAGTCGAATACAGGTAGACCTGCACACGCGCACACACACACACACACACACACACACACACACACACACACACACACACACACACACAATAAGGTACTTATTTCTTAGGCCTTGCCTTCCAGAAAAATATCTTAATATTTCTTGTCTAAACGGTTGCTCAGTGTCAGTTTGTGTATTTGTGAATTTGTATCTGTTTGGAAAAGATTGGATATGACCAGCAGCAGCTTACCTATTGCAAAAATGTCCGTGAAGCCAATAAGGGAAGTTGAGGTGATGCTGTCTTTGAGATTGAGAAGGTGATGACGACACACATCTGGGGCATTAAGTGACATATTTAGCAAATTTGCTGCACAACTTTGTGTCATCAGACATCTAAAAAAAAACCTCGAGTTCTGAAACTAGAGTTCGAGTTCATCAAAACTAGAGGTCTGATGGTACAGTGGACCTACAGTTTAGTATGTATTATGGCTTTTGAGCTACAGTAACAATATGGATTCTGTGTATTTTTATTTAGGGAAAAAAAAATATTTCTTTCTATAAATAAATATTTTTTTTTTTATCTAGACAGTAAAGTAGTGGATTCGTCTAATGAATGATTTAGTGATTAGGTTTTTGAATTGTTTACTGTTAACCAGCATAATAGTAATAATAGTATTGGTATTTCAATATTTTATACAACCGACTAAAAGAAAATATAACAAAATTCAGCTCTGGAATAATTATGAGACTGCTGCAAACATCTGTTTCTCTGGCACAACTATTTGTATGTATAATATGCATTTGAGTGAAATGGAACATCTTTGTTATATTCAATAAATTAATGAGAAGTTTGAAATAAATATATTTTTATTTGACAAAAAATGATGAGCATTTAATAACTATAAATCACAAGAGACCATTATCAATAATACAACTAATAATACAAAAGAAAGAAAAGAAATAAAGTTTATATGCATTTTTAACAAAACAATTAGTTGAAACATAGTGTTGTATCACATTACCATAAATGTGAAATAAGAAAATCCGAGTGTTAAAATATAATTGCTTAGTGCCAGCATCGGCTGGGCATGCATGTACATTTTAAATACACTGCTCAAAAAAATAAAGTGAACACTAAAATAACATCCTAGATTTCAATGATGTTGAAATCTTTCAATCTTTATTCATTACATAGTGGAATGCTTTTATAACAAATAATTAATGTCAATCAAAATGATTATCCCATGGAGGTCTGGATTTGGAATCATACTCAAAATCAAAGTGGAAAATCAAATTATAGGCTGATCCAACTTCAGTAGAAATTCCTCAAGACAAGTTAAAATGGGCATGCTCCTGATGAGGTGGCATATTTTCTCCTGAGGGATTTCCTCCCAGACCTGGATTAAAGCATCAGTCAACTCCTGGACAGTCTGTGGTGCAACATGGTGTTGGTGGATAGAAACAGATAATGTCCCAGATGTGCTCAATTGGATTCAGGTCTGGGGAACGGGCGGGCCAGTCCATAGCATCAATGCCTTCATCATGAAGGAACTGCTGACACACTCCAGCCACATGAGGTCTAGCATTGTGATGCATCAGAAGGAACCCAGGGCCCACTGCACCAGAGTATGGTCTCACACTCAAGTAGTCAATGCCAAATTAGTGTAATCAATTAACTTTTTAAATGTCTGTACCCAATGTTAACCTAATCTCCATAGCACACATGTCTATGGACTGTGACGGTGTAAAACCCACGCAGACAAAGGGAGGACGTGCTGACTCCGCACAGAAAGGACCCAGGCCACACCACCCTGGGATTGAACAGAGGACCTGCAGGAATTAATCTTGAAAAAATTATGATTTATACAAAATGGTCATTGATGTTATCATGACTGGAGTTATAGCTCTTGCTTACAAGACCAATCAATGACTATTAGTGACCAATGAAACAACACTGCTTATTAAAATAAAGGAATATTTCAAAATGAATACGTAGAGGATCCCACAATAACTGCTGGACAATCTGATCCTGTCCATGCCCCATCACTGGCTGTGTGTATTGGTAGTCTTGGGTGACCATACACCCTACTGAACAGTCAATGTGTGGCACTCTCATTCAGTTTGACATACTTCTGATCACCCCCATGAATATATCACTCGCTGCCCAATCACCATAATTGCGTTTGCATTACATTTGCGTGTTCTAACAACTTTCTTTGACTTTTCATTAGCTTAGAAAAACAAAGAGAAAACAAATGTTTATATTCATATTTTGTTATGAGACCATTCAACCACGTGAAGTCTTTTTTGCTTACATAATTTTATTAGTTATTCTTTTATCACTGTCCCAATGCCAGCTACAGGTTGACCTCATAATAATGCTCGTGATAGTAAAACTCAAGACATTGTTAAAAATATTAGACTAATACAGTATTAAACTTGTAATCACTTCTTTTTCAACCAACTCTAAAATGTAGTTCCGTATTTTAAAAGGTCTGTACTTTATATGCTTTTACATGCTGAATTTAAGCCCAGGAAAAATGTACTGTGAGATTTCATAGTAAAACTATAAATTGACAGTTCAGAGTTTGACCATAAAGTTCACAGTTACACTATGGTTTTTGATGGCAATTTGGCCACTTCATAGTTCTACTGTCAAATTTCACAATACTTATTTACATGATCAGTGTTCACCAACAGATAAATTCATAATTTTAGCTTGATCTCTAATCAGCATTGTTAGCTGCTTTAACGCTAAAGCCAAGCCTAAATCTCTGTTCGAAACTGTAAAGTGGTGTTCTTCATCTTCAGCTTGTAATGTTCATCAAACTGCTCATTCTGAGTCACAGTAAAGTGATTCTTCCAGTCACCAACCTTACCTGAATTGGGTCAGGATAGAGTTACTGAAGGGATGTTATAGTAAGATGTAAATATCATTTAACAAATATTTTTAATGTACCTTTGCGCAGGAATTGAGAAACGCTGAAGTCTAGTGATGCGTCATCAGTGAGATTAGTCATGGGATTTGCTCTCATGGCATCAAAGTGAACATATCCCCTAATCTTCTCCCTCTCTTCTAATGATTTGGACAAACCAATAAACGAACAGAGGCACTCTATCTCCCGCCCAGTGTCCTACAAGACAGACACAATAAAAACAAAAACAAACTCCTAACCATGTATCCAGCAAAGAGGCAAAAAAGCGTACACATGACTGGTTGACCAATCCACAATACATTTGGCTTACATGCTCTTTACAAATGAATAAATATTTTAATTAAAATACTGGACAGTCAAATTTGTACTGCACATGAATTCAATAGAGAACATTCATAGATCATTCCAGGTCTAAGGATCAAATGAATCTCACTCATTTTTATTTCGAATAAATATGATCCAGATTCGGCATCATCCCTTCTTGTGCATTTAGTAGTAGTATATATTTTTTTTAATCACGTATTTTGGGTCATTTTAGTACAAAGTGTGTCTCCAGCTTTAATCCACCTCTCAAGGTCTCAACTTGGGCTTAAGCTAACCATTGCTTCTAAATTAGTCACAGCCCCTAGTATTGATCTTTCATCCTAGCTGGGACCCAGTTACCTAGTGCTGTTAGATCAGGGTTTATTTAATCTGATTGCTGTAAGAGTTTAATGTTCCACTGAGAGACAGTTTTAGCATTTTAATATAATGATACAATCAATAGTAGCCCCATTTTAAGAGACTTTGAATGCACCTTTTAGAATAGAGAGAAACAGTCTGGCATTTGTGCGAAGATGGCTAAATATATCATGCAATCAAAGGCCAGAAACATTTTCCAATACATGTGGAAACATCTGCCTCTCTATACAGCCTGAAACGTCTTCACACCGTCTTACTTTTTTTCCATTGGGGGGTGCTCCCATTTCTCTTGATCATCCCTGTTTTTACATCTTCATTGGACATCTGTGGTAAATTCAAATGGTTTGGAAAGACACATTTGTCTGTATATGTCTCACAGCTAACAATCATATCAGAGTAATTCCACCAATCTGGGCTTTACAGCAGAGTGGCTGTAGTGGAGTCTGGAAATAAGCACCTAAGTACTCTCAGATTATGAAAAACAAGATTCTCTGGTCTGATGACCAAGACGTTTTTGCCTCAATTCTAAGTGTCATGTCTGGTGGAAACCAGGCACTGCTTGATACCTACCCAATAACATCCCTACGGCAAAGCATGGTGGTAAAGAATCATACTGAAGCTGTGTTTTTTAGCAGCTGGGAAAGGGAGGGTCAGGGTTGAGGGAAATTTGAATGGATGTATCTGTATCTGATTCAGGGCACGCAGTACCTCGGACTGGGCTGAGGAATGACTTGCACCTTCCAGCAAGACAATGACCCTAAGCACACAGCCAAGACCACACTGGAGTGGCTTACAGACAACTCTGTGAATGTCCTTGACTGACCCAGACTGAGCCCTGACATGAATCCATCTGAACAGTTGAAAACAACTTAGCATCTGCAGAGAAGAATGACAGAAAATCCCCGTATCCAAATTACACCCAAGAAGAATAGAAGATGTAATTGTTGCCAGAGGTGCTTCAACTAAATACTGAATAAAGAGTCTGATTATTTATTGAGTAGTACTGAAAAGTATGTTAGGCAAGCATTAGGCATTACATGCTATAGTATGATAGTAAATCAGTATATATCACCCAGATATATATATCACCCAGTACAATTTGTAATATTACTTAATTAAATAATGTAATTAACTATCCTGCAAATGTAATTTTTTCACAGAATGTTTGAAATTAAATCAGGGTCTTACCTCCACCAGATCCTCATAGAACATGTAATGGATTTTGGGGTATGCCATTTTTTTTGCCCACCATCCACACACATGATCGTACCAGGAGCCAAACACCACTGATCATACAATACAGATAGGAAATATAGGAGTTTTAATTGTTCATATATGTGCAAAACCACATTTGCTTATTCGCATACCTACTTTTTCCATCTTTGAATCTTTGTAGAAAGCTGTTCCAGTCTCCTGGCTCAGGCTGAAGCTTCTCCATGCGGTCAAAGTGGAAATATGAAACAGCATTGTCTTTGCCATTGCGAGCGACATAGACAATCTGGAGATAAAAGGCACTCAAAGTTGGTTGCATCCATAAACTTTACAATTCAGTCAAATATATTTTTAATCTATAATGACATCTCAGTTCAATGTTTTTTTTGAGAATTTATTACTTAGTCAAATACAGCATTTGTTTCAGTTTATTTAGTCCAGTTTTACTGGTAAGTCTTGGCACATACTGTACCTTACAGCTTTGCTCCCAGAAGGACTTGGGTATAAACTGAACAGGCAAATGAGTTTTGATAATGCGAGGGCTTGTAGGCAATGAATCGGCCATCTCTGTTCCTGTGTTGATTTAAACAGCACATCACTTTTCTCACATAGACAGTCACATTTTACATGGACAATGAAATATTTTTCAGACCTGTAGGATAGGATGGGTCTATAAACTCTAAAAATGGCACTCTGTCATAGATAGGGACAGATATTTCCCGCTCAGGACATGTCTGGGCAAAATGCAGCAGGTCAAGAATGTAGCACACCCATGTGGTACCTGAAAGAGAGCGATTTACCAATTTTTTTAACCAAACTCTTACATAGACTGTTGAGCAACTGAGATCTGTAAATGGACGATACCTGCTTTGGGGTATGTGGCCACGAGTATATCATCTGGTTTGGCTTTGAAATTCTGTACCTTATCCCAGTTGTTTGTGAAATAATGGGTCATTGAGACACCATGGAAGTCGAAGAGCTCTGGACGAGACCAATCCATCTGGGAAGTCACTTGCTGCTGCTTGCTGCTTTTACTTTTTCTAGTAACCACAACCTGTCTGTATACAAAGTCATTATCAAGGTTATTCAAAGTTGTTTCGTTTAGTCACCTCACAAAACCAATAGTGTATAATAGTGCAAGGTAATTCAATAAACATTTACATGCACAATTACATCTAGAGCATTTAGCAGATGCTGTTATCCAGAGCAACTTACAGAAGTGCTTTTTATTCTTCACTGTGGACAAAACCTCATTTTAGTACTAATAAGCACTAGCCCAAGAACACAATCCATCCAGAACTTACTTGTTTCTGATGTAGGTAAAATAATCAAACACACAAGCAAAGGTTTTTTTTAACTTGCAACTGCACGCAATTCTTTAATCATCACATGAAAACAGCAAGAGACTCTGCCATTCAGACAGGTGGAAGCTTATTCCTCCATCTGGGTGCTAGGTCATCCTTGTTGTCTTCCTTTTAACTTATGTGGACGATCCAGTCGAGACATGTATGTGTCTCTGAGGGCATGTGGTACAGATTGTGGTTTGATTAGAGCCTTTAAGTAAGAAGGTTCTGTACCATTTTTGGCTTTTAGGTGACAATCATGGTTTTGAATCTGATGTGGGCAGCTACAGGGAGTCAGTGAAGTGAACACAGCAGTAAACAGTACTCCAACCAGGACCCTGACCCTCCATTCCTGCCCTGTTTTCAATGGTTTCCGGTTCCCCTTCATTCTGCTGCTGATGGACATCCTGCATAGTTCCCTTCTGACCCTTTCCCCTTCCGCAGCTGGTTGCTTAGTTACAGTGTCAGTACTGTCTCCATTTAAACCATTCATATGGTTGTCCTCCTGGTCCTATTTCTTTTTATCAACCCAATGCTTGTTGTTGATCCCTGTCTCCTGGCTCCAATCATGAGTTGCCCAATCTTGAATTATGTGTTAGCTCTGTTTTTCTCTTATTTCGCTTACTTTTATTAAAATTATTCTTGTCCAGCTTTGTGTATTGTACTTGTCCATAGCATTGTCCTGTGTACTTATATTTGTGTGTGTGTGTGTGTGTGTGTGTTCTGTTGTTGTTAAGGTTAGCCATTAGTTTCTGTTTTGTATCTTCCACTCTGTACTACTGTGTGTTCATTAATCTGCTCATGGAATATTCAACAATATTCAGTTTCTGATATGGTCATTTTTATTTAGGTTTAGTGGCCACTACAATTCCAGACAGTAGTCCATGTGTTTCTCTACATACTTTGTTAATTCCGTTTACATTGTTCTCTAATGGTCAGGACCCACACATATCAAGTAGAGAACAAGTGCCTTTTGGGTGGTGGATCATTCTCAACACTACAACCACACTGGTGTGATGGCAGTGTGTTAGTGTGTGTTGAGCTGGTACGCTTGGATATGACACAGCAATGCTGCTGAAGTTTTAAAACAGTGTTCAGGCTGAACAATGTTCAAGTTGACACTAAAGTGCTTCTAAAACACCAACAGTACTGCATCGGTGCAACACAAACTAACACATCACCACCATGTCAGTGTGAGGGCAGAGCTGAGAATGACCCAGTACCTAAATAGTAAATGATGTGTGTTGGTCCTGTTAAGGTCTTGTCCGTTAGAGAACAGAGCAAATGGGACTAACAAAGCGTTTAGAGAAACCTTGTGCTTTATATACTACCAAATATAACTACTACTATAGAACTACCAAATGCATTGAGCAGAAAATAAAAACCGGAAAATATCTAATGTCTAAGACCTTTGCACAGTACTGTACATTCCCATTACTTGTTCACCTTCTCACTATATCTCATCCTATTAATCAATAATCTCTAGTTGCACTTAGGTCTGCCTTCATCGTCCTTCATGATTCCAAGCAATGACAAATATCACAAGCTGAAAATCACTATAGCAATAAACATAATACTTGTTTATTAATGTTTGCTTCTGCACTGTAAAAGATATCAAGCATATAATCTTTGTAACTCACCCTTAAAACGTTCTAGGTGATAACTTCTGTTGCTTCTTGGTGACGGATTTAACTTGACGGTAAAATGTGCTTTATCTCCCCACCCATCTCTTATGTAAGCAGCCAGCTCTGGATCAGAGTGTGTTAGCCAAGTGTACACTCAAACAGAGTTTCGCTTCCCTAGAGAACTCCGCACTTCTAGTATTTTGATTTGAATGTCTTTTTTATAAAACCAAGTAGAAGTAGAAATTCCCTTTTATTGTATTCTATTATGTAATATAAATTGTTTTCCCTGTCTAATTTTGTGCCAGAATATGTTTTTTATTTTAGTCCTTCTTTCTGCTGGCATCTGAACAATGGCCAACAATCTAGACATGATTTAATGTTTCCTCTGTTGTCTGAAGAACTCTTCTATAAATGTGAGTAAAAGTATGGCAGAAAAAAGACAATTCCCTGTGAGTAACTAATGAACAAAATCTGTAGTATTGGCTATTCTAAGCCTTGTGATCGGTTTGCTTAGGTATACTATTATGTACATTGCCAACACAGAGATGTTTATCTGTGCTGTCTTAGTACTTTTGGATAAAATAAATGAGGCACAGAAGTGTTGCAAGTGCCAAAGTTTCATTCGACAGTGCAAGACAGTGTTGTGGGCTCTAGTGGTCTAGTGGTCATTAATTTCATGCTATGCCCTCAAAGCATAAAGTAAGCATTTTATAATGGTATTTTTTTTTAGACAATATTTATTATATATAGACAATATTTATTATTTATTTATTATAATAAAACTACTGGTATAGTGCTGGGTATACCCAGAGATTGTGTCAAGAAGGCTAGACTTATAATTAATGTGCTAATACAAACAAATAATGTGCTGATACAAACACGCAATGCTAATAGAGAGACAGGGTAGATAAAAAGTGCTATCAAGGCTAAGACAGGGACAGTGGTAATATAACACAAATGCTAAAGCTAATATATAAAGATAATTTAAAAAAACAGAAAACGTGGAAACAGACAAGGGGGTGTTTAGCAGCAGTGCTGAACAGGTAGTACCGGAAGCAGCTAGATGAAAATGGCACGGCAGCAACCTATGCGGACGAACACAAAAAAGCAAAGGTAAGCCTGGCAAAGCACTATCATGGTGATACGCTAGAAAAGTAGCAATCATTGAATTGACATGAACAGAAGGCAATGAAGCCGCAATTAGCCGTGCTCAAAACTGCTCCTCAAATAGAGCATGCTGGGATTGCCATCTAACCGGAGCGTACCTGGGAGGAGCAGCTGGGTCCATGCCTCTAAGGACTCTTTTGCTTATTTGGACCAGGTAAAGGGCATGATAGGGAAAGTGGCAGTGATATCTTACTTTATCCTTGAATAAACCTCCTGTTGAAATTGGCAAACCCTAGAAGGTGCTGCAGGTCTCTGCAGTTGGAGGGAGCTGCCTTTCCACTGCTGCGCGCACCTTGGTTTCCGTAATGACACGGATTTTAAAAACTGCCATTTATTAGTGGACAATTATCCAGATAATCATGTTACAGACTCTACAAATAAAGCATTTTGCTTGTCTATTTTTATCAAGTTTAATATTATATTTACAGTATTACTTTTTTAATGAAGGAAAGAAATAGTTTAAAAATAGTTCTAGTGATGATGGTATATGTGCTCAAGAGCCAACATAATATTTTAACATCGAAAACACAGTAGTCGTGACATTAAACCTTCTAATAAGTAGAATGGTTTGTACTAAATACCTCCGTGACTCTCACACTCAATCTTTTGCTATATAGCAAATATATATAGCAATTCCCCTACATTCTGCTGTGCCCTCCTAAAGTCCATGCAGACTTTGCTTGCTAACTTTGATAGAACTTGGCTGACTTGGACAGAAGCCTGACATAATGTTTAGCCAAGGCATATATTGCAACAACAGTTAGTAGTACAACCTCACAAAATGTAATGAAAAGACTGCTGTGACACTAACATCCATAGTATGATAGCATTCTATTAATCTGTCACTTATTGCACAACTCTTGTGCTTATTTGGTGGCTTAACAGCTTTTAATTCCATTCAATTTTATTTGTATAGTGCTTTTTACAATAGACATTGTCACAAAGCGTCTTTACATTGGTACATACACATTATCACAAATTGAATTCTATTCATTTCTAATGAGCAAGCCAATGGCGACAGTGGAAAGGAAAATGTCCATGAGATTAAGAGGGAGAAACCTTGAGAGAAACCAGACTCAGAAGGGAAACCCATCCTCTTTTGGGTAATAAACATCATTAACATTATACATAAAACATTTAAATGTATTAAGTCTTTTAAACACTAAACAGTAACAGAGCATGTATTGTATTTCCGAAACATTGTTCCCAATAAAAAAATTTTGTGGCTACAATTCACATATGGTCGACGAATTTCCAGAAGACTGGAAAGGTGTTTTGGTCTCCCCTGGTCTAGTGAGTCTTGATTTCTGCTGTGACATTAAGGTGGTGTGGTTAGAATTTGCTATAAACAACATGAAAACCTGGATACATCCTGCCTTGTGGCAACAGTTTAGGGTGGTAATGATGGTAAATTTGTGTGTGCTACACTATACTAAAATTTTGTCAACTGAGCATTTAAATGCCTTTAAACGCCACAGCCTACGCCTAATATTGTTGGTACACAAACTGTACCAAACTGGTTTCTTGGACATGGCAAAGAATAATGCCCTCTACATTCACCAGATCTCAATACAATATAGCTTTGGGATGTGGTGCAATGAGAGTTTTGGATGATCAATGTGCAGTTGACAAATCTGCAGCAACTGCAGGATTCTATCACATTAATGTGGATTAAAATTCCTTGAGAAATGTTTCCAAAAGCTTGTTAAGTCTTTGTCACAAAGACTTGTAGTTCTGAAGGCAGAAGGGAATTGAACCCTGTACCAATATGGTGTGGCCTAAAATTGTACCTAATAATTACACAACATAATAATAATAATAATAATAATAATAATAATAATAATAACAATAATAAAAAAACAATAAATAAATAATCATATTACAAAAATACATTGTAAATAGTGTGTGTTGTTTAGTTATTGGTAGTGTGTTACTTTTCCATACTAACAGGATTTTAGTAAGCATTTAGTGTTCATATGCGGAAGGCTGTCTCAAAACCAGAAAAACATTTACAAAGCATTTAAAAAATTTCTCTGAATTGATGCATCATATGAATTCTGTAAATATAAACCAGACAAAATATCCCCCCCCCATTTGTTGCAGTTTGTTGCTGCCACTCAATGAAGCTTTATTAATAATTCAAGGATTGAATACATTCACATTTCTTAGTTTAGGAAACAATATAATGCTTTAACATACGTATGAATCAGTTTGTCATCAAAACTCTGAAAACCAATTTATTAACCAATTTATTTATTTAACTGTTAAGTATCATTATGCCTTAAATCTCTGTTCGGAACGGTATAGTTTTGTTCTTCATTTTCTGTTTGTAGAGTTCATCAAACTGCTCATTCTGTGCTACAGTGAAATGGTTCTTCCAATCACCAACTTTACCTAAGGAAAGAAAGAGACTGAGTAAAAAAGAAATGGTACCAACCAGATCACATTAACAGAACGTTTACAAATCAGCTTGTTGGAGAGGTGGAAACATTTAAAAGTGTCATTCTGAGAATCACTAACGTGTTCATCGCAGCCTATTCTTCTGCCACTGTTTACTAACTCGCATATTAGAATGAGTTTCTACAAACCTTTGACCATATAACATGAATATGGACAGTAGGTCCTGGATGAGCTCTTCAGTTCTGCTGATTGAAATTTAAGATTTAATGTAACAGCCCACAAAGATTCATATTAACCTTTACGCATGAATGGTGAGACTTCAAAGTTCATGATTGGCACTGTGGAGTAGTTGGTCATCTTGTTCTCCTTCATGCTGCTGAAGTGAGTCAAATTTATAACACTTTCTCTCTCTTCCACTGGTGTAGACAAACCAAGGAAGGAACTCAATTTCTCAATTTCACGACCAGTGTCCTAGAGAAATAATTCTGCATTACTAAGATCCTGAGCAAAAAATGATAAACGTTATATTGCAACAGTGCAGCATAACAAGTGTTTAATAATTGCTTCATCAGAACCTTTATGTAGAAATGAGAAAACATGAAACAACAAAACTTATTTACATTGTTATTCAACTAAACAGAGATAAACCTCAGTAAAAAATAAAACTACATCCCATGGACAAGGTGATACATACAGGTTATAAGTTTGCTTTTCTGTGTAGGCAAGCTTATAAGGTCCTTACCTCCACCATGTCTTCAAAGAACATGTAGTGAAGATTTGAGTATGTCTGCTTCTTGTCCCAGTATCCACATACATGGTCAAACCAAGGACCAAATACTTCTAAAAAAGTAAAAGGTGTTACATGTGATTTATTTTAAAAAGAGGCAATTTTCAATTAAAAATGAACTTCAGGTCAAGGTTATGGGGAGCACTAAGTAGTAGTATAAATCCATGCAATGCGGGGGCTAGTGTACTAGACTGCTGATCACCTTAATATTAACAATAATAAATGCTATTCCTAAATAAAATTAAATGTAGTAACTCACTCACTTTTTCCGTCCATGAAATCCTTTAAGAATGTGCTCCAGTCTCCTGGATCAGGCTGAGCCCTGTTCATGCGCTCAAAGTGGAAATATGACACTGCATTGTCTTTGGCATTGCGAGCTACATATAAAACCTGGAAATATAATCAAAACAGTTAATCTGAGATGTCAGATTATTTGTTTGTACACAGATTGTTTGTACACAGAGTTTGGCATTTAAGTTATGATACAGTGCAGAAAGTAAGTTAAAACTAAAACTTTAAAAACACACAGAGACCAAATAATAACTAATACCGATTATGTTGTTGCAACAGGACATGTTAAATTCTTGAATATATTACATGGTAAGTGAACAGTCAGTTCTCATTGCCAATGTAAAATTAATTCTTTTATTATGTTCCAGTTAATCTACACGGGCCAGCCGGTGCCCACTCTAGACGGCAACTCTAGACGGGGCACAAATCCATCGAAAGACACACACACACACACACACACACACACACACACACACACACACACACACACACACACACACACACACAC
>JAUZST010002257.1:0-18218 GCA_034779995.1 Parotocinclus haroldoi | reverse complement strand
CTGTCATTCTAAAGGAAATGAGGAGGTACCGTGAAAAGCTTTTGAATGAGCCATTCAGTTCGGACAGATGTTGGACTACCACTGTGTTGCTGCACAAAAAACCCTACCCCATAGAAAAATGTGCTGTCTGTCCCGTAGCAGTAAACAATCCCGTTACGAAATGGCGGTCAGGAGCACAGGCCCTTCCCTCTTCTCCTCGTTCTCTATCGGAATCGATCCGTCTTCAGCCTGTAGGGGGAGGGCTTGGGTAGAAAACCTGCAAGTCAGTGTTTTGCACGCAAGTCTTCCTTGACGTTATGGCAGATCAACAGCTGTGCATGAGCCCATGATATGGAAGCATTCTGGGTAAATGAAGACCATTTTTTTAAAAGGCGTGAGCGTTTTGAGATGTTCTTCCTTTGAAGGAATTAATCCATGCTGGGCTCCGTCTCGGTGTAATCATTCTGAATTAGGTTGCCGTTTAGTGGAAGTGTAATTAAGGCCAAGTTTGAAGACGTTTCACACTCGTGCTGGAAATGCTGATGGATCATGTTGACTGCTGATGCAAAACGGAGCAAACGTCTGGGTTTACTCGGTTACGGAGGTGCTGCCGCTCATCGAAAGTCTGTGGGCCAAAGTCGGTCTTTAGTTTATCGTTCGAGTTCCAGCTTTGGAAATTCTTTCTTTGTAAATTCGAAGGCATCAATACACACGGCTTCGCTTTAAACGACCGGGGTCTTCGCAACAATAATAAATTAGCACGGAAACGAAAAATGTGTTTTTCACTTTGGAAGTTAACAGCCAGTAAACAAGGTCCCCTCAGCAACCAGACAATGTTGTGTATCCACGTGCAGAGGTGGGAGTTTAAGAGCGGAAGTCAGTCGTTTGTATGTGTGTAGGTGCGTGTGTTTGTGTGTGTTTAAGTAGCCATCTTACTGATTGTGTCCTTGCTTGCGCGTTCGCTCATGACTAATCGGTTGATGTGTTTTCAGACTTTTTTTTTTTTTTTTTGCTTATTTGTAACGAGCTGTAAACGGTGTTCGCAAGTATACGACCCTGTCCTATTGTAAGTAGTACTCCTTCGATCGTCTTCCCCACTACCTGTAGTCAACTAGCGCTGCATTATAACCAAACAACAAAGTCGTGTCAATCGCTCGTGTTTTCAGCTGTACCTCTCGACGCCTCGTTTGCAAGCTGTTTTATTGTGAAAGTGCAGCCTAGATTTACATTACGGCAGTATAAACAGGTTATGAGATTAGTGTGTCCAGGGCCTGTTTCACAGAACGGCGCTAAGTAGGGCGTATCTGTGTTAAATTTTCACTTTGCCTTTTTTTTTTTTTTTTTTTTTAAGATAGATACTAGATAAAGGACTGTGATGTTTTTCGATTCCTCACCAACGTTGTTTGATCATTTATGCAAAGTACACTGCTTTAATGAATTTCATAGCATTTAACTGGGAATATCTTTGCATTTCCTTTTCTATTTTGCTGTTGTGGTAAACGAGTCCAAAAGAAGCAACGTGATGTGATAGCCATGTCTGATTCCGCTAGATGCTTCAAGGCTACGTTTGAGTGCAGGGGAAAGTTTGGTGTCGGAGTTTGCGTGTACATGCACTGAGAAATCTGATTACTGAGATGGAATACAGCGTACCCGATCAGGTTTCGTAATCTGAATTCTTGCTTAATCCGATCTGAGAAATGGAGTTTGCTGTTTACATGGCCACTTCAATAAGAGAAATACGGTTCTGATCACAGTATCACGTGCATGTAAACGCAGTCTTTGTTTTTGCTTGTCGTCGTCTGTCGCTGGCAACCAGACCTGAAATGCCATGGCCTAGTTTTGCACAGGAATTTCTTTCAGATTCTCTTGCTGCTCTCCAAAAAAACACTGTATGCATCGCAGGCAGCCAGAATCGTTTCCGACTGTAGAAAATGTACCGTTGGATTTGAGCCAACCAGGACACCAACAGACCAGAATCCTTCAGTTTAACATAACAGAATCTGTCGATATTGACCTCGCAAAGTGGAATAAAATGGCAGAACCCGTCAACGGGGCCTCGTGTTTCCGGATTGACACGCCGTAAGTGTTGTGGATAAAAGCAGTAGTTCACCGAGAAAATGGAGTGCATGTCGTGTGTCTGAAGTATTTTTGGCTCTTTGTGTGGAGAGTTTTTCTGACTCGGTGTTTCAGGCTCAGAAAAGATAAACACCAGATTCGCTCGTGCTTGTCGGAAGAGAGAGGACGTCCTCGGAGCCCTGCTTGCACCGTGAGCTAAGAAATGCCATCGAGGCCCAACGTGCCAGGCTCCCAACGTGTCATTTTGGATTTCTTGGATCAGGACATGCCACTGGTTTGGGCTGGGCAAAGGGGGACTCTTATTATGAAGTGGCTCCCCTGGTGGCGAAAAAGGGAAACAGAAAGAAGGACCGACCTTTGTTGAGAGAGCAGCTCCAACGAACGGCAGCCATTTTCTGTGTCCTGTGGAAGGCAGCTGGTGTGGCTGCCAATCAGATGAGGAGGTTCTGGTAAGAGAAGGCACGGGTGGGGGAGGGGTGCGCAGGGAGAAGAGGTTGGATTTGACTGTAATTACGACACCTTCTGACCTCCTTCCTTTGAGCATGGCTGCTGAAAATCACTAGAGTAGATGCTGAAGGCAGACAAGGCACTGAGAGTGCTGGCTATCTGACTGCTTCCATGTGCAGATGCAGCACTCCATCTGCCTGCAGTTGCCTCTGTGGTGCCTGGAGTTGTGGACGAGTTTCTGTCTGGTTTATGACACGCTTGGCGGCTCAAAAGGTTTCATTCTTTAAAAAAAGAAAAAAGGAAAAAGCTGAGCAGAGATGGAAGCCCTGGATTAATGCTAACTCGTTTGTTTCTGCTGCCATCTCCATGCATCCATTCCTTACCCCGAGGTGCTTGATTGAGCAGATTAAGTAGGTCTAATAGATGCTTTGGTGTAAAGAGGTCATTTTGATGGTCATCCTGCAGGAAACTTGGCCTGCTCTTTGGTAATTGGACAGGCAGCAGCAGAAACATTTTCCCTTCCTCCCGAGCAGAGCAAACCAGGGCTTTGCTTCATGTTCACTAGGAGACCCTGACTGATGTTTTGGGCATTTGAAGCTAGGTCACTGTCACGACATTCCGTTGTTCGCTTGGATCTCCTTCATGCTTAACTAGCCGTGTTTGACTGGGAAGGGGAAAGAAAAAACCCACAAGTCTCTCTTCGATGGCGCCGAGGCCCGGCGTGCCGCACGCCAAATAGGAAGGATGGAGCGTGGAATTGGTTTAGTCGTTTGTCCGTTTTGCTCGCGTCATACCTGGGTAGCGTGGGCGGGAAGCGAACCGTTTCAGGACATGGAACGTTTCCGTAGTGCAGGGCTGCCCGAGTGGACTGTCTGCACAAAGCAGGCTCAAGGCTAATGCAATTATACAGTACAGCAGAGGAAGGAGAACAACGGGAAGCCTGCGAATAAGAAGGGAAGGTTTAACGGAAGGGAACGACAGACAGGACCGCGGGTAGTTTTTGGCCTCTGCATTTGCTCGCCATCCTGTTCTGGACATCGATGAGATCCATGTTGTGTTGGTTTATTAACACGTTTGTATTATTTGGGCTTCCGCTTTATTTAAAAGCAGATCGTTGTAGTCTGTGGAAAGTAGGGCTGGGCGACGCGGCGATAAAATATTATCACGATATTTCAGGGTACTTTTGCGATAACGATACGCTTGGCGATATATTTCAACAAAATACAATTGCAACAAACTATAAATAATATTTAAAATTTTGGACTTTCTTCGTACTCGCCTACGTGCTCCTGCTTGAGGCGGTAACACAGATTTGTTGTTGTTGTTGTGTAGCTTACGTATCGCTGTAGTTTGTTGTGCATCTGATATTTTGTCCCAAAACCACCACGTTACCGAACATTACTGAAGTCGCTCCCCTTTTTGGGACAAACTGCACCACCGCAGGGTCCACTTTCTGCCATATCTGTTACTCTGCCTGTGAGTGATGTAATAAAAGTGCTCCATACTGCGTAAATCCGTAATGTGAAGACGTCCGAGTATCACCATATGGATGTTTCATAACAAATGACACAGGTGTTATCGCGAACGACACGATATGACACGCCCCTAGTGGTTAGTATTGGTATAGCGATGCGCTGTCGCATGATGCATGTTTATCGCGTCCTCTATTGCGATCGAATTTTAAGACGTCAGAAAGCACCATGCTCACAGATGCTTATCCCGTTCTCACTGGGTCTTCTAATTTCTTTAAAGTATTTTGAAGTTGTTATTCTTGAAAAATAAAAAGAATGTTTATTATTGTGTAAGACCGTGGTTTTCACTCCATAAGGGGGCCCCAAAATCATCACAGGCTTTGTCTGCTCTGAGGTGCTCAGTTTGTCCAAAAAATTGGTATATAAAATTACATAAAATATATGTTGATTTATTATCTAATGCATTTTTTATTTATTAATTAATTGCTGTCTTGAAAAGAGAAAAGTAGCCACATTTTAAAAAAAGGGATAAAGGATATTGACGGAAGCCAAGAGAAAAGGAACAAGCTGGAATTTAGGATAACATTTTCCAATAAAAGTTTGCAATGAATCACTTTATTGTTTTTGTGTGTGTGCGCGTGCGTGTGCGTGTGTGCGTCTGTTTGTACTGTGTGTGTGTGTGTGTGTGTGTGTGTGTGTGTGTCTGTGTGTCTGTGTCTGTTTGTACTGTGTGTGTGTGTGTCTGTGTATGTTTGTACTGTCTACTGTATGTGTCTCTGTGTGTACAGGGTAGTGTGTGTACAGGGTTGTGTGTGTGTGTGTGTGTGTGTGTGTGTGTGTGTGTGTGTGTGTGTGTGTGTGTGTGTACTGTGTGTACTGTGTGTACAGGGTACTGTGTGTGTGTGTGTGTACTGTGTGTACAGGGTACTGTGTGTGTGTGTGTGTGTCTGTGTGTGTGTGTGTTACAAAATGATGCAAGTAAAGAACATCATTTACACAGAAATAAATATTTATTGAATTGAAAGTCAGTAATCGTGAGAAAATTAAATTGTGAACTCGGTAGCGTGAATTTAGGCGAGTGGTGAGCCGAGTGTATCGTTACACACCTAGTAAAGTTATGACCACAATCATGGTCATTATCATCTGATAATAAACGTTTGTCTAAATTGTTATTGGTCAATAATCGTCAGTTGTATTGGAGGCATTCACTGTTTTCCAGCTGTTTAAAGCTTGTGCTGATATCCCTTCCCCAGGGCTCAGATACCATTGCCTTGAGTTTCTCTTTGTCGACCTTTGTGCTGACAGCTAAGGCTTTTCTGTAACTTGTATGATATGTGCGTTGGAAGTTTGGTTGTCAGACTTGAGGATAATTTCGGCATCTTTCTTTGAAACTTCATGTGCTTATATAGTTCATACCGGAGTTTATCCAGGCTTTATCAGACAGATTTGTTTTTGTGTAAAAAAACAAAACAAAACAGGGTTTGTGTGAGGTAAAATTTTGAGCCACTTTTAACTTGTTCCCCGTCTTACAGCCTCTTCTTTTGGTCAAAGACTACGAAGGGAAAAGGAGCGAGTCGGTGGAAACAGAGAACATGAAGGATTCTCGCAGTGAAGCAGAAGGTAACGTCACTATTTACATTCCTACAACTCCGCTTATGACTCGAATATCTGTTGAACATTTGTCTTGTGTTTTGTTTTGTTTTTTTCTAGGGGGACTTAAAGATCCTTCAAGCAGGATAGCAGAACCAGCCAAAATGCAAGAAGAGCTGAACGGGACCTACAAGAGCACGGAAACGGGGAAAACTTTGAAAGACTCTTCTCATCAAGGCTTGTCCAACCAATCCCATGCCATGGAAAATGGACTCTCTGAGACCAATCCTCCCCATGGCTCCACCCTGGGCAGTAATGGATATATTCTTAGTAAGACTCAAGAGGATTCTCCAGCAGCCCAACACAGGACTAACTGGCTCCCCAAAGGGTCTTCACCCATTGGGTTTGCAGCTAAAACCCTCCCTCCTGCAAATACATCCCAATCCCTGGTCCTGGGAGCTCTACGGACTAACATAAGCACAGGACCCAGTCTGGCTGAAGGAGGCTTAGAAAAAGAGACTAAAAACGGCACCACAAACACTCCAGCACGTGTAACTGTACACAGAGCACGCAAAACTATGTCCAGACCGGCATCGAATCCAGCACTAAAGGTAAAGGGTCTCCACTGTGATCAATGCGTAGTTTAGAGTTCGATTTTAGGTTTACCGCTTGGGTTGCAAAATGTTAGATAAACCTCCAAATGTGTTATATGTAGCAAAAAGTTTTTCTTGAAGAATGCCGAAATGGAACTTAAAAATTTTTTTTTAAAAAGTTTCCTGTCGCAGGGAAAAAAAAACAAAAAATGAATAAAATTTAAAAAATAATATATATTAGTAGTGAGATATTTGTAGTGTAGTATGTTTGGCCGAACCTGAAATTTCGAACACGGAGAAAACTGAAAGGCGGGAAATAACACCATATGGCCGACATTTTTACAGCTGATCTGCTTAAACTGTGTTGCTCAGAACTCCTCAAACTGAACGAACTCCCTCGCACACACCCCGACTCGCCCTCTTGCCACCCCGATGCCTGTCGCTTGCTTCTCAAGCTGATCTTTGAATCTCAGGAATAACTCTCTTTTAAACTTGTATGAGTAGTGACTCTTAACCAAGGCTATATAAGCCAGGAACTTGGCATAAACCATCTTCTGCGGCCCAGCGGACGAAATTAAAAGTAAATAATGTTGTGCTAGGCAGAAATTTCTAAAGTACTGAAGCCCTTATGAGTAAATGTAATGTTACTGTTGAGAAATCTGAAAAAGAGAGATGGATTTTTATAGCGGTAATTGGATTTCTCGGAGCATGCATCATCTTACTTCGATTTCAAATGGTTTCTTCAAAACATAATCGATAGAGTGTACAGAAGTGGCTAGCAGACTCAAACACGGTTACCAGGTTTGCCTGTTCCTTCCCTCAGACCTGGTGCTTGTTTCTCCTGTGGGATCTGGCATCCCTGGAATTAAATGCAGCGCCTGCAAAACGGCTGCCAATCACATTTAGGCAGTATATGCTGGCCGAAATTGGTCTTTTTCTTATTTAATTGTTCTTCTGTGATATTTTGGAGGGTTGCGAAGTAGAAATCGGATGAGCCGATTACCGAAGTGCATGCAAACTCCTTGATCAGATCACTGCCCAGTGCTGATTTTCTGCAGGTGTCAGACGTGCGTGAAAATACGTTCATCGACTTTGATTCATGTGCTAGAACACCCACAGGGTGTAGCAGCGCTTTGCCTGTAAAATCAGGGAATTTCGTCTCCTAATGGGGCCTTTAAATGATCAGCACACCACTGAGATACAGTAGGTAATTCGACGTGCCCAATCCGGACAGTATTTGCTCCCATACAAGAGGAAATGAGCACAGGACCCTATGCGGGCCAGCACTTATTTCACCCCGCAGCGCACCGCACCTCGCACACTTCCTCAGGGGACGAGGAAGGCCTGCATCTAGACTCTTTGCTGTTTTGACTACAACGTGGTGGAATGAACTTCCCCTCTTGCGTTCGAACAGTTGAGTCTCTGGCTATCTTCATACTCCGTTTGAAGGCCCATTTATTCCACCCTTATCTCAACTAACCCTCCATTTCTTTTCTCTCTTTTAAAAAAAAATAACCCACAACCATAAGTTTCACAAGTGTATTCATAATGTATTTGGATTCCTGATATTAGGAATAGGTTATGCTACTGATGTCTTACGGCACTTTTGTAAGTCGTTCTGGATAAATATCCTGTCTGAATAGGGCTTATTGTCTCTATGGTTACACACTTCAGCGCTTCCTATACCATAGGCCTTTGGGACATCCGAATTATCCACATATACGAAGGATATGCCTGATAAACAGCATAATAAGTGAAGGTATACATTGAATGAACTGACGGTTGAGCAGAAGTTCAATCGAATGCATTTAAACTGTGTTTTTTTTTCCTGTCCCATAGGGTTTGAACAGGGAAACAAAAGAGCCAAGTGCGGAGAAAAATGAGAGCACGGGCAAAAGTGAAGCTCACCCACCTGCGCAGAGCCCCCTCATTCCGAATCAGCTACCTCAGAAACAAACTGCTGCCCCACCGGAAGCAACCGCCACACCAGCCAAACCACACACAGGTTCCATACTTAGCCCAGCTTGGTGAAACCAGTGCTATCGTTTGACATTTATGTCGAATGTAAATCATCTATATAAACGAGCATACAGCGGTACCTCGGTTCTCGTCGTCAATTCGTTCCAAGAGGCTTGTAAATCAATGTATTTGTTCTAGACCCCCGGGAAATATGGGGGGGAAAAAATGACTGTAAAATAAAGGAAAAAAAACCCGTTAGGTCACTGACAGCGCGTCACTGTGGACCGAATCGTGAATCTTGCCTCGGCTGAACTGAGTCGTGCGGCTCGACTCGTTGGTCGAGTAGCTAAACGGCGAGAACAGAGCCAAATGTTTGTGGTCCAAATCCACCGAGAACCAAATTGGACCAGTTCCTGGGTGGTCGAGGACCGAGGTGCTGCTGGATTTGCATTCTGCGTTCCGTTGGCATTTACATTCTGATGTTGGTTTGCTTGATAGCGTCTGTGTTGAGGAAGAAGAAGAGGAAGATGGGAACGTACAGTCTCGTTCCCAAGAAGAAGACTAAAGTGCTGAAGCAGCGTACGGTGCTCGAGATGTTCCAGAATGTCTCCCAGCCTCCTCCCATTCCACAGGTCAGCTTTTTCAGTCACACCAGGAGCGAATAGCCAAATAATAAAATACAGGGTTTGTTCAGAGTGTAGTCGCTTAGCTGTGTTAGCTATTAAAGTGTTAAACTGTTAAAGTAACATGCCTTTCTCTGCCCTTTATTTGGGCTGGCATCGTATTCTCTACTAAAGATATTGCTTGACGTACCACGACCATAACGTGCCCTAGATGTGGCTTCCCCCGACTGTTTCATACAAGGGATTGAAATAGCAGGAGGTGGGATATTTTGGCATTGTTTTGTAAGCCTTTCTATACCGCTCGTACCTTTTTGCTCTACAGCAGCCCCAGGAGACCGTTCAGGTGAATGGGGAGGAGGGAGGAAAAGAGTCGGAGTCCTCGTCGTCGTCATCGGAGGATTCTGACGACGGTGAGCTGACTGGAAAAGAAGTCGTTGGAGAAGCTCAGGGGGACAGCGGAGTAGCATCGGAACTACAGGTTTGGATTTTGAACTCTCTGAACACTGCTCAAGTCTGGCGCGTGCTGCTCAGAGCAACGACACCGCACACAGGGCCTCTGTGGGCTCCAAAGTACAGGTGATCGGGTGTTGTGATCGATGGTCACATGCTTGGTCACGGAAATGGGGCGCTAATGAACGACGGCCGATCGAGCAGAACACCACTACTATATATAGTAGTTTTTACTCTAGAATTTGTAAGGAAAACGTCCAAATACCCAAGCAAGCAATAAACTGTACGAGCTCAGCCCCAAAATTACATTTACGTTACATTTCCAGCATTTAACAGACACACCCTTATCCAGAGCGACTTACAACTCTTACAGTCTTACAATCCAAGCAATGGTGGGTTAAGGGCCTTGCTCAAGGACCCAACTGTGGCAACTTGGCAGAGGTGGGATTTGAACCCTGGACCTTTTGGTCCAGAGTCCAGTACCTTAACCGCTAAGTAACCACAGTCCTACAAGCTACAACCCAAAAACATATATAGATAACAAAAGGGGGCCGAGTAACATACACGAGATGTCGCATCGGACACGCCCGATTAACTTCCTGTAATTCCTGTAGTCACCAAGACACAATCCTCCACTGCAACGCCATACCACGTCATACCACACTGTTCCTAGCCAGTGTGAGGTTCCCTGCTCTTTGTGGTCACACCATATGACCTTCAAACATGCAAGTCCAGCAATGGATTGCAAGCCATGTCCTTAGGAACTGCTGGTTCCAGCATTAGCTCTTTCTTTTCTGATATTAATGAACAGGTTGTGGGACCGTGACCGTTCAGTGGTTAAGGTTACTGCACTGCGGCTCAAAATGTCCCTGGTTCAAATCCCACTTCTGCCAACCTTCCACTGTTGGGACCTTGAGCATGTCCCTTAACCAACAAGCGCTTTGTAGTTTCAGCGGTAGGTCGGTTAAGAGCTTCTGCTAAATGCTGGAAATGTAAAAGAGTGTTCTCTATTGTTTGTGGTTTGCTGCTCAATAAAAGAAGTGAACATAGTCAATGTAAATAGTCAAGGACAACTCAAGCCATTATTAGCTTAATAAACTGCTGACAGAGTTACTGTTTTTTTTCTTCTTTCTCTGGACAGTATAGTTTACACTTAAAGGTTTGAATCTCTCATAATATAGCATGGAGGGGAGCAGCAAGAGTCTGACGAGTCTGCAGAAGAGGAAGGCGAAGGAGGAGAAGAATCAGACTTGGTGAGATTATAACTCGTCCTTGTAATTATATCATCTGTAATTATCTATGATTAAAGGCGTAGTTCCTAATCAGTTTAGCGCGTTTAATGCCTACTGTAGTTCCTGTCCAGGAAGTAGCAATGGTTTCTTGCACAAACGTGGTTCAGTCGGATGGGTATGATAGCTGTAGTGGTGGCATACGGAGTTTGATAGATGGAAATTAGGATACGAGATGGTCCAGTGTCAGTCCTAGAAGTCAAGGTCTAGACTGACACGCTTTTCCAAATTTGAGTTCGTTCATTCATTATTTCCGCTTAATCCACACGAGGCCATCCGGTGCCCACCTGGCAACTCTGGGCGCAAAGGCAAGAACAACCCTAGACAGGGTGCCAATCCATCATACACACACAGTCACACACTAATTCTTAGGACTGTGGGAAGAAACCCGGAGTAAAAGGGGGGGTAAAAGGGATTGAACCCTGGGACCTTCTTGCTGTGAGGCAGTGGTGCTACTTTACCGAGCCACCGTGCTGGCCTGTGACTTTTAAAGTTGAAATCTTAACCATATCTAAACTGTTTTTGCTTCAGGATGCAAGACCATGTCTTGGTTTCAGAAATGGGATTTGTTAATCACAAATCAGTTCTGTTCGCTTCAGAGTTCGGAGTCCAGCATGAAGAAAAAGATGAAAAAGAAAACAAAGGCAGACAGCCCCTGGGTTCGGCCGTCCAGGAAACGCAAGAAGAAGCTGAAGACAAAGTCTATGGAACCATCAGGTAAAGTTAAACAGAACGTATGCACGTATTACGTCACAAACATTCGTCCACAAAAATCTGGTCAGCTTGAAATCTCCTCGGAATGCAAATAAAATAAAATGGTGGTTTATAGTGGAAAATGAAAGTGTTTCATTTCTTGAAAGAGGAAGAGCTCACCTGCACACTGTGTGCCCCGGTAAAGCTACCTAATAAATTAGGGAGGCCATTGTAGTGCTTGCTGTGCATGCATACTTTTATCCTGCTAGTCATCAAGTAATCGTGAATTATTTTGGTATTGTCGTACTGGAATATATCAGAAAGACTTTTCATACAGAAGGGTGTGGCATCATGTCAAATTGCCTCATTTGCTCCATATTATTAGTGATGATCCAAAATAAAACTTATGGACTGAAACTGATTTTTGAACACAGACAAGCAAGCATTAGCGAATCCGGAAATGTGTGTTTTTAATAAAGAAACGTAATACACTGCTCACAAATAAGGGCTATTTCATTATGGGAGATTTCATTTGGAAGTATCCCCTAATTTTTGGTGTGCAGTATATAAGAGATTGTTTGCGCGAAATATAATAAACGACGATTACAGGTTGCTTTTCTGACGCAGTGAAAGCCTCTGCTCTGGCCAGGAAAATTTCTGGGGCTCTCATTGTTTTGCATCGAGTCATCTCGCTTGTTAAGCAAGTCCGTTATTGCATCCCCCGCTATTTAAAACCCTTGTTCGAAGCAGCTGGGGCAAAGCCTCGTGTGTGGGGAGCATGAGGATGGTTCAAATGCAGCACGTTTGCTATTGCAGAAAGGCAGTGAACACGATGGAACAAAAAAAAAAAAAGAGTTTAGATGGTATTTACACACATCTTTCAGAGTGCCTCACATTCAAGCCAATGCCTGATATTTTGCCTTGTTTAAAAATAAGTCGATATAAGAATCAAAGACTAGACTTCCAGAGACCTATTCTAAGCACAGCCCAAATACAGAACCCTTCTTCCTCAGGGTGAGACCAGACAAAGTGTATGTTAGAAATGGACTGCTGAATAAATGTTTTACGCTTTTCAGTGTAGCATGTTCGAATTGAGTTTGAATCGAGTTACTCTAGTGCATTGCTGGAGGAAACATTTTTACAAGGTTCCACACCAGTGTAGTTTCCTTATCAGTTACAGGGAATGGAAGCTGAGGAAGCTAAGGATTAGAAATAAGGCTGCGTTAAGGTGGCAGCAGGAAATTCCAGCTCTGTCTGAACTCTGTAGATGTGTGTTAGTTTGCGTTGTTGAGACGTGATAGATATATGTGTGTGTGTGTGTGTATATATATGTATATGTGACATAGTACAGCTACACCTCTTTAATCGAGGACCACATATCGCAAAAATAAACGTGCTAATTATTATGCACTATGCAGGCGGTAAAGACACTTACTACAGCTAATACAGCTATCATCAAAAGTTTTTAGTCAGAGGAGCAACGGTCTTGTCTCCCTGATCTTCCTTTTTCAGGTTCAGACCTGCAGAGTCAGTCCGAGAGCCAGGGTCCGGCCCAGGCCCCTGCTCCTATTCCTGGCGACCAGGACAAAGGGTACACAGAGGTTCCATTGCATTCGCTCAGCCTGAATCCCCAGGATGCCTTGCTGAACTCTGAGAGCATGGGTAAGAGAACTGTATAAAATGTATGTTAAGGTACCACGTGATAAAGCCGTCTACGTCAGAATTAAGCATGAACACGTGGACCCAATGGCCATTCCTTGTATTAGAAATGTAGCCGCCTTTGTGTGTGTGTATGTATATGGCAAACGGAAAAGCGCTTTGATGGGGGATGTACTTAATTATACTTCGGTAGGCGGGATTAGAATCGTGAATGAAAGACCTCGGCACGAGTAGTACGTAGCTCGAGACGCTAAACCGGTGATGACTCATCTCTGAAGCGCAAAAACAGAGGAGAGAGCTCCCCCTGCTGGTGGTTCCAATATCACCTGTGGGTGTGTGCCTTTTTCCCCTTCTTTTTCTGTTTCGTTGTCTAATCGCATAGTTCAAATACCATCCAAATAAGGGTAATGAGTAATAATACTCATGAGAATTTAATATGTAATTGTATTTTTGAAACTGCCCTTTTATTTTCCAAGCATGTTTAGTCAAGTCCCATTACAGGGCAAAAGCTTCCATATTTATACATGTAATCCTAATTTTGATAAAACAGTCATACCAGTTTTGATGAAAAAGTCTTTTGTTTGCCCTACGCAGGCGTGTCGAGCGCAGCCGATAGTTCAGCTGCAGACCTGGTGCAGGAGCTTCCTCTGTGTAGCTGCCGCATGGAAACTCCCAAAAGCAGAGAGATCCTTACGCTAGCTGATGGGAAGTGCATGGCCACAGAGAGTGTGGACGGACAGGTGAGAACCAAGCAAAATAATGTCTAACCTGGATAATATACCGGATAATATTAGATGAGTGTCAGCGACACACACACACACACACACACACACACACACACAAGGCTATCTCAAGACTAGTCATATATACACACTCAAGGCAGTGCAGATTTAGAGTAATCAAGTAACCTATTAGCGCACACATCTTTGGACTGGACCGGACTCCCAGAGTAAATTCACACAGACACGGGCAGAACATACAGACCCTACACAGACTCCACCGTTTGAGCCAACCCAGGACCTTACTGTTTTCAGGTGTCCCTTTTCATTCATTCATTCATTTGTTATCCTCCGTTTAATCCAGACTGGGTCACGGGCCAGCCAATGCCCACCTGGCAGTTCTGGGCGCAAGGGCAGAAACAACCCTAGACGGAGCGCCAATCCATCGTAGGGCACACACAGTCACACACTAAAGGACACATTTAGAGACACCAATTAACCTAACAGGCATGTCTTTGGACTGTGGGAGGAAACCGGAGTACCCGGAGTAAACCCACGCAGACACAGGGAGGACATGCAGAATAAACACAGAAAGGACCCGGGCCGCCCCATCCTGGGATTGCTCCCCGGGACCATGTTGCTGTGAGGCAGCGGTGCCGCCCACAGGGCCCCCCCCGGTTTCGTTTGTGGGAGTGTTTATGTTTAAGCCTCTATCCTTTCTGTCTTGCAGCTTAGCCGTTGCCAAAGCGCAGTGCTAAAGCACGAGATGATGAGGCCGTCGAACACGGTGCAGCTGCTGGTGCTTTGTGAGGATCATCGCACAGGAATGATCAAACACCAGTGCTGCCCAGGCTGTGGCTACTTCTGTAGGGCGGTAAGTGTGCCGGTGAAAATGTTACAATGATAGCTTGTGAAAAGACAAATCGTATATTTCAAGGAGCTGGAAATGAAAGCAGGACGACGTAGTTAATGATTCTTGTCAGGGTTTGTAAGGGAGATCGCTATCGGCCCAAAATGCTTGTTAAGCCTTTAAATTTAGTTTTCTGCCGTTTATTTAGTATTTCAGGCAACCACGGTTCTAACGTATTCTGTGCAATTAGGAAAACAGCATCATTAAGATTCATACTATAGCCAGAGTTTTCATCTACCCGTATAGACAATTTAAAAGGCTGTCAGACATCTCTTCAGAAATTGTTACAGTATGGTCTGCGTGAGCTGAAAGGACAAGAATTTCAATTGTGGGTCATTGCATGGCTTATCATTGGCAAGAAATGCATGACTAGTGTAATGAGTTTATGTTTATTTATTTCTATAAATATTCATTTACAATTGCTGTACTGTCTGCGATTTTCAATTTCAACTACCTGGCTAGAGAGAGAAATATTTTGTACACTTATTTTTGGTCACGTCCATCATGTGGTGCTTTTTCACTCGCTGTTAAGATAAGATAATCCTTCAATAGTCCCGCAATGGGGACATTTACAGTTTATAGCAGCAAAGGGATAGCGGTGCACATGAGTAGTAGAAAGAAAAAAAGAGACTAAAAAATGGTAAAGAATGAATATAAAAGATGCGACTTAAGAAAAATGGATATGCATGAAAACAGTGTGTGTGTGTGTGTGTGTGTGTGTGTGTGTGTGTGGGGAGATAGTTATTACAACATTTACTGATTGCACCTGAGGATAAATGTATAAAATATCGATTGCACCAAGAGTTCTTGTTCTTATTGCTATCCGGCCTTAGATATGAAGGTTCTTTGAAACTTTTAACAAATACAAACCAACTTGGATCAATTCCTTGCATTAAAAAAAATGTATGCTACATGCTTTACAAAAGAAATCTCACAGTCCTTTCCTTATGACAGGGGACCTTCATGGAGTGCCAGCCAGAGGTAAACATCTCCCACCGCTTCCATCGACGCTGTGCGTCCGTCCTGAAGGGCCAGAGCTTCTGTCCACATTGCGGTGAAGAGCTCAGCAAAGCCAAGGAGGTCACAATCGCCAAAGCTGACACCACCTCCACGGTGCCACCGAGCAAGGGTCCGAGCACCTCGGGAACCGTGGAGGGCAAAGCAGATACCACCACTGGAGGGTAGGGGTACTCGTGTGCTCGAGTAAGAAGGAAGTAGAAACCTGATGCTGAATTGGCCTGTTGAAAGTTGCTGATCTGAGAAACGTTTATTCAGAATCGATTGTAACCTACCGGTGGATAAAACAGCAGGGGTGGGAGCAGGAGTAGTCATTGTTACAGTTTAAGGAGTTGAGTTGTGTGTGTAAACATTCTAAACAACCTTAATTGGGCACAAGCTACTACACTGCTCTCAAAAATGAGGGGATAATTCGTTTAAATATCTCCTAATGAAATATCCCCTCTTTTTTTTTTTTTTTTTTTGAGCAGTGTGTGCTGCAAGTGTATTTTTGTATGCGACCGTTCTAGACTTGAAAAGCAAAGATTTGTCCTTTTTGTCCTTCAGTCAATCGCACGTCTCGGTACCTGGAGAAGACGGAGCAAACAGAAATGTGCTCGGTGCTCCTGACTCTGCAAATGGCTCTCTAGCCCCAGGCCTACAAGCCTCAAACAGGCCTGGGCCTACAAGTGCAGCGGCTGGGACTGGACTCCCTATGGCACCACCAAAAGAGACTCTGGAAACCATCCTACTGGCACTGGATGCTGAAAAGTAAGAGGCGATCCCGCTCCTGTATACACACGAGAGTGTAGAATCGTGGTGCATTGTACCGAATTAGAGACCACGTTCACTTCTGGTATCATTCGAACAAGCTGACATTTGGTCCTCTTGAATTTCCAGACCCAAGAAGCTTCGCTTTCATCCAAAACAGCTGTTTATTTCTGCCAAGCAGGGGGAACTCCAGAAGGTCTTGCTGATGCTCGGTGAGATGCTCTTTCGTTGATAAACCACACTCCCTTCATGCTTGTTGTGGTGTCTCAGTCATGGTTGGTTATCTCCACATGAACTTTTTAAAAATAAAACCCATTAAGACGATTTAGTCCAGTGTCACTTACTGTTGTTCTGTTACTGTTACACAAACGTCAAAGCCCATTTTTTGATAAATACAGAGCATTGCAGAGCTTTAGAGTTTTGAGTGTAGAGGCTTGGGTTCAGAAGTGCTGTTACTCAAGCCCGTCGTCACAGGGGCTGGAGTTAATGTCCTCCAGCCTAGCCAGAAGCTTCACAGACGCAAATGAGTGTGTTTGAGAGTGGGAAGTTTGGATGGGGATCGTCAGCAAAGATGGTGGTAGACTGGGGTGGGGTGGGGGGTGGGGCGTACGGTGGCATTTGCTGGCTTGACGTGGCGGCATAACGTGGGAAAAAAAATCCCCCTTAAAATGTAATAAATATCTAGGCCACTTTGCTTTCCCAGTGGATGGAATTGATCCAAACTTTAAGATGGAGAGCCAGAGCAAGCGTACACCGCTTCATGTAGCAGCCGAGGCTGGCCATCAGGAGGTCTGCCACATGCTGGTCCAGGTGAGTCCTAAAGTGTCGGAGCTGTTTTAAAGCTGTTTCGCGAAGATTCAAATGACAAACAACCATTTTATACTTCTCACACACATTAGAGGATAGTTCGAAAGGAAATATTCAATAATGTAATAGCCCCTCATTTTTATGAGCACTATATTTAGCCCCTGAGGAAGGGTGTCGACTGTATCTAAATCTACCGGTGGCTTAATACCTTTGTATATTACTGTATTTATATATAGTGCATTTGTGACTCTAAGGGCTCTGATTACAGAGGCTCTATTTTTTTGGCTAACCAGGACGGGGGGGGGAAAGTAGTTCGGAAGACCGTCCCTGTAAACCGTATTGTGTTTTTGGTGGGGTGGCTTTGGTTAAACTTCGAGTATTTGAGCTTCTGACCAGAATGGCTGACTCTAACGTTTCTATCGTGTCCTACAGTGTATGGACGTCCTCTTTTGTGCAGCCCAGCTGACCTTGTTTTGTGTCTGCGTCTCAGGCTGGTGCTAATCTAGATATATGCGATGAAGACCAGCGCACACCACTGATGGACGCCTGTGAGAACAACCAGCTGGATACAGTCTGCTACCTACTGAGAGCCGGAGCCATCGTCTCCCACAAGGTCCTCAAAACAGAAAGCCTGAAAAAACTCTGTTTACTGTAGTTACTGGTTATGTGCTTTCAGGATTATATTTGTAATCTGCTCATCTTTTAGGACGCAGAAGGCTCTACGTGTCTCCACCTAGCTGCTAAGGCTGGGCATTATGCTGTCGTGGAACACCTGTTGTCGACGGGATTCGTGGACAGTAACTGTCAGGTGAAGAGGGGGTTCAGTCGATGGGCGCTGCGCTGTGGACGAAATATTTTCTCAGCATAGTCGCTTGATTGGAGGCTTTAGGTTTGTGTCTCTGTGCTCTGGGCTGCAGGACGATGGTGGCTGGACAGCGATGATTTGGGCGACGGAGTACAAACATGTAGAGCTGGTCAAGCTGCTGCTTTGTAAAGGCGCTGATCCCAACATCAGAGACAAGGTCAGTGCGGGACTTCAAACGGACACTATCGATATATTATTGGTACATGCTAATTCAACAGGCATAGAAACTCATTTCGTGTGTATATACAGTCGAATCCGGTTAATGGGGGCACATCGGGACGGGATGGTTTTGGTCCTAATAACCGGCTGGTACGATTAAT
>JAUZST010002256.1:0-18219 GCA_034779995.1 Parotocinclus haroldoi | reverse complement strand
TATATATTAATGCCTTCTTTTACACCGAATCTGAAACTGACACCCGCAATGTTGTATATTTTTTAAGGACTTTCTTTTTATTTGTTAGAATGCATTAAAATAAGGCTAACCAATCAGAGCTCTGTTGTCAGGCAGACCAGCTCATCCTTCTAGTAGCAGAACACAGCTGCTTATATGATAAGCAACAGGCTGACTATAAAAACGTGGATACTAAAAAAAATATATATGGTGGAACGTGTGAAATTTGAATTTAACTCCCCATCAAAATCACCATATCGCAATCCCTCCAAGAACTTACAGGTTGTTTGGAACAGCAGGTAATACTTCCATAATAGGAACATAGTGTAAGAGTGGGCTAAAATTGACAGGAACTGCGTTCATGACATTGGTGGAAATCTTGGTGGAAGATTGTCACTGTTATTAAGGTAAGGAGAGCAGTAACCAGATATTAGGCAGAAATGACATGGAACAGAGATTAATGCTGGGTTACTGTCAATCAGATCTTCTTATTAGCACGGGCGTAGGGGTTGACTTGTGTGCAAGCTTCATGTAATGACATTTAAGAGTAGATGGCTACCTTTTTTAGGTTTCTCTCACTTTTCTTTAACACGCTATGTTCTGCACACTCCTCAGAGTTTGTCCAACAATATTCAAGCGTGATTGATATTGTCGGACATGACTAGTTTGGAATTTTCTCGGATCTCAAGTGCTATACATATACAGTACTGTGCAAATGTCTTAGGCCACCATTATATTTGTTGTTTTTAGGAATGGTATAATGACCTTGTTTAACATATAACGACTGGACCCAGAAATTTAAAACTCCATAATACAATTTTCTGCTGATCAGCATTTCAGTATTCATGAGCTTCAGCGCATCTTATTTGTTTTACAAAAAGTGAGTAGTGCCTTTCCAAAAAGACCATTTTGATCAAGCTTTATAGGACTCTATGTCTAATTGGCATCAAACTAATGATGCTGCTATTGCTCAAGTGTAAAGCAAGGTTAAATACTTGCCACTGTAGCTTACAGAATCTACTGTTTTTTTGTTTGTTTTTCATTGTATGTATGTTTTTTTCTCTTTAAAATTCCTTTATTTTCTGGTTGCATTCTAATAAGGAGACTGACAAATAATGATGTACAGTCATTATACCATTGCTAAAGCAATTGCATATCTAATTATAAGGGGCCTAAGACTGCTGCACAGTACTGTAAGTCACAAAATATATTTCTACTGCTGAACCTAAAATTAAAATGTGTTATGCCAAATTGGTGCTGCAATCAGTTAGAGTAATTAGTTACTCTAATAAGCAAGTGTTCGAGTAATAAGTGATCTCATTTCTAAATAATAAAAATCCCATCATTCAGTGTAAGGACATTCATGTTTGCTTATGTCTGAGTATGTTTGATGTAGCTCTCAGTGTAAGTGGGTGTTGGTACTGTTGTAGCCATTCCTGCAGGCTGACAGTTTGACTCTGTGACCAGCAGAGGGAGTGACACTCAATCAGTCCACTGAGGACCTCGGTGTAGACGCTGCTGAAAACAGATCAGACACTCCAGGCAACGTAAGACTGCCTCAGTTCAGATTCAAGCAGACCAGTTCTGACCTGTATACTGCACAGGGTTGGAGATCTAGCATTTGCAGGAATTTGCAAATGTTTTCAAGCCTTGTGCTGCTATTTAGTGTGTGTTTTCATAAAGCGATCCATGATAGGGAGAAAAGTATATTGAAAATCAAAAAGAAAGTCTCTTTATGGTGCGATTATTATTGCAGCAGATCACATGCATAATTCAGAGTGGTTTGTCATGTGTGAGATAGAGGCAGGCCAAGAGGGGAGGGCATGCTTAATTCATGGCTGCTCTTATATTAGAAGTGCACTGTTCCTCAGCTCACACAGAGCTTTTAGAAATGATGCCGTCCTGTAGCCCTAATGTTCCTAAATTTAGCCTGAACGGCCTCAGATCACACGATTTAACAGATTTCTTTGATTGAAATTGATGGAAGAGAACGCCCCCGCTAGGATATGGCCACGTTTCTCCATTTCTGCTTTTATCTAAAAGGCCTGTGTGCATCTCCTGCACCCAGTGTCATGGTTCCTATATTTTTTTATGGTCATATTGTGTGAGATTGCTAATATGCTGGGGGTAACTGACCAAGGGAGGGAGAGAGCTACAAATAGTCTTTTTGAAGAGAGAGGTGCGTAGGGTAGCCAAAAATGGTGCAGTTACTTAAAAACGATTCTATTTCAGCTGGATTGTACCTGACTAAAATATGATTTATATAAAATTGTATTTACACAGGTATGCCTTGTTTAATGTCCACATTTGGTCCTGTGAAACACATTTCGTCGTTGACCAAAATGGAAATTGACTGGACATTACCAAAGTCGCAACAGGAAATTGCTTTTAAACATTTGAACCTTTAAGTAAGTAAATTGAACATTTCACTACAATTTTGATGACACAAGGGGCAAATTTCCAGATATCTGCACTTTTAGTTATATGCATTTGAAGCCAGCACGGTGTAGAGTACATTTTTTTCATTTTATGCCTCCTCTTGATTCCTTGCTCAGCATAGACTGTAATTACTGTAATTTCAACTTGTGGATGTAGTTAATGCAAAATCACTTATGCAATGCAATTTAAATATTAGTCTTCAATATTAGTTAAAAAATACAAAATATGACAAATTATATTTATTGTAGTAACATGCACATACTAATCCTGTTTTTCATTTGACCAGCTGTTTAGGGCTGGAGTCAGATTTTATACCTTTATAAATAATAATTAATTCTAATTTTTAAGACCTTGGTCGTTAATGATATATATGCACTATTATACGCACTATATATGCACTTAAGTTTAATAGCCTTTTGCCTAACATACATTTTATTTATCAAGCATGTATAACAATGTGCACTTCAAATTAACTAATCATGAACACTTTCACACTTCCATTTTAATACTGTATTAATATACAGGGTATCTGCTGGTCTGGGGAAATTATATTTGAAACTTTTTAATAGTCTGTAATACTGAGACTAAATTGAGACCACATAATAAAATGGCAAAAAAAACTCAGCCTCAAGATTTAGTGTATACATGTGTTTCTTGTATTTTCTGATAAACAGATGTTTCAGACATGTATACGTTTCATTAATGCTTTCATCAAACATTAAAGTAAATGCCTCCACGTTATTATCCTTAATGAGAAGCTTAGTGATGTAAGGTGTCAGTTAGAACCTGGAAAGATGTTAATATGTCTTTGTCACATGTAAAGTTGTAATCGATAATCAGATCAATCTCAAAATTAGGAAACAATTATAAGACTTTTATAGACTTTTGAGACTTTAAAAAAACATTTTAAGACATGAACACTGTGACATACATTAAGAATAGCTTGTTCCCATTGCTTCCACCCACTGTTTCTAAAAAACTACAATGAGCATCACTAGGAGGAATGAATTGCAGTTTACATTCGTACTCCATTGTTTCAAATGCCAGGGTTGATCTGCGGTCTTAATTTGACAGTGCACTACATTTTCAAAAGCAAATTGAAAATAGCCTTATATGTTTCATTTCTGGATTCTGCGCTGGCAACAAGATAAAGTGGATGATGTCATTTTTATGCTATTTTAATTTTTATTCAAGGTCTGTGTCATCATCAAAAATGGCAGCGACATCTTGCCCAGGTTCAAGTGGCCCACATCTTATTTTCTCAACAAATTCAATTTTCTTTTTAATGTGACTTATATTAGACATTCGTCTGAATAGTTCTCACTTCTAAATTGATGCACACAACGTTTTATGTAACCTGCTCGAGTCAGCAGTAACAGGCACTATTTAATGGTCATGTTGAAACGGGCATATTTTAGTATTATAAACGTTTCTTTTCCTGGTTTCTTTCAACTTCACATGTAAACTTTTCGTTTTCCTGTAACACTACAGCAAATTCATTTTGTGGTCACGTTAAGCTCTTTTTTTCTGCGGTTGGGATATGTGTTGTAAGTTTGTTTGCACAAAGGCATCACCCCAAATAGTTATGAAGTCTATTACTTTTCCATACCACCACTAAAAACCTCACTTTCACTTTTAACCTTGCACAAAACTATTTACTTGATTGCGCCTTTTTGTTTGAAACCTTCTATAGTTCTATAAGAGTAAGTTCTATAAGATTCTGTGCTGCATCCTTCATCCCTTTCAGCCATTACCACCCCTCATGAGTAATTTAGGATTATATAAAAATTGTAAGATGCCAATTCGAACCTGGCAAGGTATGCTGAATTGTGATTTCCTGATTTGTTCTGATTTGTGTACCTACCTTGTGCCCGGTGCCACTGGCTAGTCACCAGCTTTCTCGGGACCCTGACAAGGATTAAGCAGATATGAAACTGACTGAAAAAAGGATTCCTAATGCCAACGCTTACCTGTGCCTATTTGCTCACTAGCAATTGTGCTCAATGTGGACAACTGCATTTTTAGTACAATTTTAGTACAGTTAGTATTAACATTATCACATTCTTACTGTAGCATGCTTGCTGATGTTTGATGGGGTTTATTCAATTATCCTTTGTTTTTGACTGTCTGGAAAGAAAATTGTAGTACCCTCAGGGTGGATTTCCTTCACAGCCGCATCTGTCTCCTTCATTAAAATTAATTTGACTGTTAATTAAGAATTAGTGGCAGTGGCACGATGACAGCATGACCTACATCTAACCCTATGACTGGAGCACATATTCAGAGAATCAAATAGGAGAATCACTTGGTCAACAATTGAGGCCAACATTAATCTACTTAATAAATAATGTTAAATTAACAGAACAACAACAACTTTAAATATGACACAACGACTGTGGCTGTATGGAATTTAGAGAAGGTAAATATTTCTCATTACAAATGTACTCAAGTAAAATAAATGGTTATTAATTACCCTTAATTATTATACCCTTTAAATACCCTGTTTTTACAGAAATTAAGTATGTTATATAACAGAGTAAATATAACATGCTACTGCCCACCTCTGGTTGTGAGTAATTGTTTTTCACTTAGAGATACAGAATGGTGTGAACAGTTGCATGTCTATGAAAGAATTTGTCACTTGTCACTGTTCTGTTACATAGCTAAGAAGTGTTTTGTCTTCTCCAATCCTAGCTATACTATGAACTGTCAGATTGATTGCTGTTAACAAATACTCTTCAGTCATTTTATTAGATACACATTTTTCTACACCCAATGTCCATTTTATCAGATTCACTCATATACATATGCACTTTGTAGTTTACATTTACATTTACAGCGTGTAGTTCATCTGTTTCTCTATGTACATTATTAGTCCCTATTTTTCTATTTTCTATAGATGCTCTACCTTGTAGATGTAACATCTATTTTTGCACTGTTTGCGTTAATCATCCTCTACTCCCTCATCAGTGCTCATGGGATGTTGTCATCTGCAGTATTTCTACTGGAAATTTGGGTTGGCTGATTGTTTTCTGTCTAGTAGTCACACTGAAGTGTTTAGAAACTCCTGCATCACTGCTGTGTTTGATCCACTCATACCAGCGCAACACACGCTGACAGACCACCACCACATCAGTGTCACTGCAGTGCTGAGTCACCTAAATAGTAGTTGATCATTAGGAATTGAGTAAATGCAACTAACAAAATACATAGAGAAACAGTTTGACTACAGTCTGTAGTTGAAGAACACAAAGGATCCACAAAGTGATTCTAAGTGGAACTGATAAAATGGACAATGAATAAAGAAACAAGGAGGTAAGTGAACGTAAGGTACAGTAGCTAATAAAGTGAACAGTGCATTGTTCACATGGTACTTTAAGATCATAAACTTGCTGGACATAAAACTGGTCCTGAGTTTGAGGACTCAGTGGTGCCTCCGGCCTGAGCAGGCAGTGTAAAGATACAAGTGCCATTGTCTGAGGGAAGGTAGGCCAGATGGGGATCAGTTTCTCACTACTTCAGTAGGGACCCCTTTAAGACATCAGTCTGCCTTAGAAATCCATTGCCTGCAGTGGAAAAGAGTTGCACTGGGCACTATGGGTATCTTTATTGCCATATTACTATAACTTTTATCTACGCTTAATATATGAATTGTTGTTTAAACAGTATACAAGCTGACATTATTTATGTCAGTCGCTTGCAAAAACAGTTCAGTGTTTATGTATTCACTGTATCATATAGCCAGGCAGGACAGCCTGCACCGTGCTAATGCCACAGATCAACCTAGCAATCTGCCTAAAAGTGCATGCTATGCCAAGAGACAAATTATAGACACTACCAGCAAATGATTTGGCTTTGAGCTGATGGATGTTGTTATTCAAAGTATGTCGGAAATCTGTTTTGATAAAAACAGCTCGACATCTAACCTATTTCATAATTTGCGATTATGAAGATAAAGTTTGGGAGTCAGCTGTAAATGGCAGGTTTAAACCAGCCAACCACAAAAACACACTCAGCAAAGATTAACAGAATCATTCTACAAGGAAAGCAACACATGGCAAGAAACTACAAACACGGTCATCAATCATGCTGCAAACGACACAAGAGAATAGGTTCAAACAACTCATGAATACTAAAGTGTAAACTGCCAGAGTATCTAATAATTTTTCAATATCACACACTCCTATTAGGCACCATCTGGCCTACGACCCTCCTTCTACACAGTGGAGAACATCAGCAAAGAAAGCGAGAATGACTAAATTGGTGTAATAGCTGGGTGAAAAAGAAACCCTGAATTTGGCACCCATAATCTTAACCTGAATTGCAGAATCACTAAGCCCAAGTCTGTGGTGAAATGCAAATGATAATACAAAGCATTGTTAACACAATACAAAGCATAGCAAACATTTTAGAGCAATTATGACATTAGTGGGGTTTAGACAGATTGTCTAAATTTGTTTGACATTTCTATGCAGCCTTACAGAGATGAACCTGGTCACTAGAGTAACTGGGCTGAAATTGGTAACATTATCAGGTTGACACAAAGTCCATCATCTACAAGGTACACAAAAGGAGCACATGTACACCAATCTGAACCTCCGTAAGTGGCCCGTTAATCTGTGTGTGAGTGACCAAGGTTGCATGACTCTAGTGCAGCATATGTCAAAATAGGACTGGTTTTGTTTTTCATTAAATCTTAGTTTAATTATTTTTGCTGTTTGCTCACAAATTTCATTGCTAGTCAGCTCATCTCAGGCAGGTATATGGCTAAGGATGAGTTCGCAACATCTGCTTTGGCATGCATCAAGAAACACACTTGCTATTTGTTTCCTTGAGAGCAGCTCTGACAGATTTTAGCTTTAGGTGGAAGATTCTGAGACATGGCCTTGCAAAAACCAACCAGAGGCTGTGGAGGCCAGTCTTCAGCAATCTCTGTAAATGGTGAGTGAGCTGGAGGCTCATATAAACATGCATGGCTTGGCACAGTGTTAATGTTTTCACCAGAGCCCACCTGGGACATCCCTGGCCGCGTGTTTGCACATGACGTGAGAAAATTAAGGTGAAGAACCTGGCACCTTATGCATGCATGCACTGTACTGATATGGAACGCCAATAATCAGCAAAGGAATTAACAAAATTCATCAAAGTCTAAATTCAAAGTAAAAGTCAGATTTATTTCTATAACATTTCTTTTACAATTAAGTGTTGCCTCAAAGGAGCATTACCTTACCTTACCTTTATGTTCTATTATCTATGCCTAAAGCCCTAATGGGGAAAGTCTAGGGTGACAGTGGAAAGGAAAAACTCTCTAACTCTCTAAAATGATAGAGAATATGATATTAAAAACGCTAGGCCTGGTTAATTAATTATAATGTTTGTATATAGTATGTATGTCATCTCGTTGTACGTGTACAATGACAGCAAAGATATCTAATGATACCGAATTGACATTTTTGCAATTTAGTGCTTTTTGACAACTTGAGCACAGCTAATGTTAACGTTAGGTAAACCATGCCTTCTAGTCTGTTACCATAACCAGGTGATATACACAAGCAGTTTTCACCCGGCATAAAACGCAGAAGGTAATTGACTTATTTGCTGGCAGAACTGCACTATTACACTTTTGAAGTTAATTGTCCCTCCCCTGTGACATAATTCTTGGGTAGGACAAATGCAAAATATCCCACCCAGCTCCTACACCAATGCTTGTAATCATTTACTGCTGATGGTGGCTTGTGAAAGGTGGTGCAGTTGCCAAATTTGTGCCTGCCTCCTCTCACATGCTAAGACGCTGTGCTGCTGTAGCATCAAGAGAAAACAAAGCGATGGTTCTGCCTCGTGCAGAGCATCTAACACTTGACTCAACGGGAATTGGTCTGACACAAAATCCCAGAAGAAAGAGCTGCAGCTGGAGTCTGGACTGTAGAATTCAGGTTGCATTATAAATCTTTGGCTCTGTTTTTTCCTTTCTCCTTGCTTTTTCTTCCCTGGTCCTACAACATCATGTCATCTTAATTATCTGTGGTTTCACCTACCTAACAGAATGCCTTGAACAAAACCTGAGGAGGCAATGAGGCCAAACTAATCTGCATTTGATCAAATATGTGAATGTGCAGTCCAGTTGGGTGACACAGTTCATGTACAGTATCTAAAGGTTTATTGTCTTAGTAGAGTTGTGAATGTAAGTTTGATCGAATAGCTGAGCTGCATCTTTAAAGGCCCTAGCCTAGTTTTTTAACTCAGACGTTGCTTCGACCTATCTGGAAGCTTTTTATAAGGGTGTTTTTTTGTGCCTATATCTGTACATTTAATGCATTTCTTCTTTTTTGAGCTGTAAGTGGATTTTCAAGCTTATTCACTCTTGGTTTAATCACTCTGCCAGAAATGCCCTTCAATTTACTTCTCGATCCGAAGATATGAACACATCCTTTATTCATTATGTCTGACTAGTAGCCTTTGGCAATGACATTTTAAGAACTTGGAATGGAGGAGGTTCAAGGACATTCGAAATATTCAGAGATCATCTACTGCTTTTGACAGTTTTTATCTTGACTAGGAGGGGCTGAGAGCCTCACATAAATAGAAGTGTTTTCATTTATCCTATTGCACTGAGTCTGATTGGTTGCTTTCCTCACACTCCTCTTTCTAGTGACTCTTGCCCTAAATTTCTGTAGCACAGACCTGAGTGGTTTTCCAAAAAAAGCAATAAATGGAATTGGTGTAAGGCAGGGATTCACAGTCTTGGAGTGGCAGAATGTGTCACAGGTTGAGCTTTTATTCTCTAATACCCAACCTACTATACATGGTACACACTTATCTAAATCTAAGTCTGGACATCATGTAATGTACAGGACACCAGAGAAACATACTTAGTTGTACATTAAGAAAAATACTTAATGGTCGATTTGTAGTAATGTTACTGCATGTAGGAAGTGCTTTCATAATTTTATCAGTGTTAAGTAAGTAGGAAATGAACTCTTATCCAGAGATATACAAGTGCTCTACAAGTAAGAGCAATGTCATTACAGTTCTGTTTGCAAAGAAGCAATGTGTCCTTTTCCTGGCTATGTACACAGAAAAAAATAACAGTCTGTAACTATAAGCTGAACAGTATTGCAATAATAATAATAATAATAATAATCATTTAATAATTGGCAGAACAGTAACTCAATGGATAGCACCGCTGCCTCACAGCTAGAAGGTCTCAGGTTCAATCCCAGGGTGGCTTGGCCTGAGTCATTTCTGTGTGGAGTCTACATGTCCTCCCTGTGTCTGTGTGGGTTTACTCTGGGTACTCCAGTTTCTTCCCACAGTCCAAAAGAGGTGTGTTAGGTTAATTGGTGCCTAGGTTAATTAGCATTCCTTCCTTTCCTTATTCCATTACATTACTTTATATTTCCTTACCTTTGTTTCATTTTCTTTCTTTCCATTGTGCTCTGGTTAAGTATTACATTCTTTTCAGTACATTTAGTACATCTTTTTCTGTTGGTTTCTCAATAGAATGTCATTTCTTTAATCATTTTATACTCATTCAAATCTACCTTTCCCATTTTCAGAACTGCCTAAGTTTTTCATGGAATTAACTCATTTATTTAACAAGATGGTGGAATAAGTCCTTAGAGATGTTTGTCTATATTTACATGGTATTATGCTACGGTTGCAGATGCTGCAGATTTATCAGCTGCACATCCATCATCTGAATCTCTCATTCCACCACATCCCAAAAGTGCTTTATTGGGTTGAGATCTAGTGACTGTGTAGACCATTTGAGTACAGTGACAGTACAGTGTCTTGGTCAAGAAACCAGTACCAAAAGATGGTACACTGTGGTCATAGGGATGGACGTGGTCAGCAACAATAGTAGTACACTTTGCAGCTTAAACTTCTAATGCTTAGAGGCTCAAAGTGTACCAGGAATATATCACCATACCATTACACAACAGTCTCCCTGAAATGTTGATATAATGCAGTATGGAACTATGCTATCATGTTTATTTCAAATTTTGATTTTACCATCTGAATGTAACTACAGAAACAGTGACAACATTTCTTAAATCTCCTAACTATTCACTTTTGGTGAGGCTGCCGACAGAAATGGAACCAGTGTGGTCTTCTATGGTAGCACATTTACATAAAAGTTGAAGTGTTCATTCAGAGATGCTCTTCTGCATACCTTTGTAAACCCTAAAGATGGGTGTGAAAATCCCAGTAGATCAGCAGTTTTTGAAATACTCAGGTCAGCCTGCCCAGCACTAAAAACCACATTCAGTGTCATTCAAATCACATTTCTTGCTCGGTTGATGCTCTGTTTGAACTTCAGCAGGATGTCTTGACTATGCCTGCATGCTGCAAGTTGCTGCTAATAGATTTAACAAACAACAGGTGTACCTTTGCTAATTTGGAAAATTTTATGTCATTATCAGCATCAAACGCCATTTCAGTAAAACATGCAAAGTTATATGTATACACAAATTTATCTCAAGACGAAACATATATGCACACACTTAAGTCAATGCCAATTTAGCTCATCGATTAATTTAACACACATGCCTTTGGATTGTGGGAGGAACCCAGAGCACCTGGAGTAAACCCATATTGACACGAGGAGGACATGGAGGCTCCTCAGAAAAAGGGCCCACCGTGGGATTGAACCCACCTATCCTTGATGTGAGACAGCGGTGCTACTCACCAAGCCACAGTGCCACCCGAGTACATTATAAAGTGGCTGGTGAGTGTAGCTTTCCATTTAACAGTCAGAAAAGCACCAAAAACCGTAAGGATCTAAACATATCTAAAAAAATTTAAAGGTGTAGAAATATAAAACATGTATTTAATGTGAAAATGTCAGTGCTGGAATGACATAATGATCCTTTTGATTTCCTTTCCTATGTGATCTTGTTGTGTGTACACAAAGGAGGATGAATTACTTTGCTTATAGTCTCTATTTATTTGTGTGAATGATGAGAATGAACAAAGAGGTATTAAGGCAATGGGTCTTTACAGTGACTCTTCATGTGTTTGTCCCCTAGTAAAAAGATTGCTGGATGTGACAGAGCGGCCTTTTTTTCTAGAAATAAGTTTGTAGCATTTCATTCGTTGTTTTAGCAATAGTGAAATTACCCTATATATCATACTGTTGACTACACATAAATATTTGATAAAAAGTGAATTTGTATCTAATATTTGTTTTCATCATTCCAGCCAATTTCTTGGCTCCCCTGTCAAAAGCATTCTTGATAAATCTTTTTTGACTGTAGAAGGGTTACTTGGCATCCTGATAAAGCTGCCAGTTGCTCAAACCTTAGAGGGAGTTCACACTGTAGAATATAGAGGTTTTTCTCTTTTAATACTGCATGCAAATTCCCTGTGTTTACTGGTTGTATCCTAATAAAGAGACAAAATAAAGAGAGAATTATATATGGTCATTATACTACTGCCAAAACAACATGTTTAATCTAATGGTGGCAGACGTAAGAGTACTACACCATGAACAATTGTTTCAGTTGTAAGTCACTGTGGATAAGAGCCTAAATAAGTTTGATAAATGCTGTAAATGTCAAAGTCTTGCTGGAAGGTGTACCACTTTTTCAGAAGAGGCTTCTTTCTTGTCAATCTGCCGCATATACCAGCTTTGTGTGAAGCTTGTGAGCTTGCTGTGACATTTACAAACTGACCAATCTCAGCCATAAAGACTTCTTAAACCCTGATCAATATTTGTCTGACTCGGAGAGGAATAGTTAGCAGTTAATGTCACTAAAACTGTTTTGTATGTTTTCCATAAGTTTGTCCTGGGGCCCTTTTGAAATCTCTTTTTTGGTCATGGTGAATTTATCGCACCATCACTAATACTAGTGAAGCCAGTTTTATTCTGAAGTAATCAACACCTCCACAAATGATGATGTGTGATCTAAAAACTTGTATCTAAGCAAGTTTCGAACGGTTCATCAGAATGGAATGATCAATTAATTTGAATAATGTATTAAATGATTTATTTACATGTTCAGGATATAATGTGGCAAAAGGCATTTATTTGTAAGGGCGTTACATCATACCTTCTCAAAATTCTTTTTTTTTTCATTAAGATGTTTCCATAGACCATGTATGTCTCTCTCAAACTCGACTGAACCAAAGTAGGTCAGGGTTGAATCACCATACTCCATAGTAGCTTCACTCAAGAAATTATGTCATCAACATTTTTTCCCTTCTATTAACGTTGTAATTTTATAGTTCATATTAGGGAAATTGAATGTAACAGCATTTTAACACATACAAATTTCAAGGTGCAATATTTAGCGCGTATTTGTCTTGGTAATGATACACCAACCAACACAACCCCCCACAATGTTTCACTGAATGCATTAGTCTTGCTCATATCCATGATTTCTGCTAAAACGTGTAGCCTAGCCAAGTAAAGATCATGTACGTGCCACGTAAACACACTCGCCTTATGTATCAGTGCTGCAGATATATGCAGTTACAGAGAACACACATATTAACATAATTAGCATGTTAATACTATAAAGGATTCCATTGTTTAATACTTGGCAGGGTCATGGGTGTGCCGGTGTCATGGGGCGTAAGGGAGGAGCAACCCTATGCAGGGTGCCAGTTCATCTTAGGACGCATACACTCACACACACACTAGGGGCATCATTGTGAGCTGACTGTGCTACATACCAACCCATCATGCTGCCCTTGTGTCTATATTAAGAAATATTTATTCATTAGTAAATATATTAGACTGTTTAAAATATAGTGTATAAAAGTCACCAATGTTCTCTGACCTCCACTTATCTTTCTGACATAGCATGTACTTTAACACGAACAGCTAATGAAAGAAAAATATCAGTGAAAGCTAGTGTTCAGGGTAATCTTGTTCTTTCAGTTTAGACTTGTATATGAGGGGAACCTGACTTGATGTGTTTTGATGCATAACTGTCTAGCTACATGACGTGTGCTTCTAAAATTACCCCAGCTGACATTTGGAATATGGCACATTCTGAAACCTCTAACAATGGAAACTGTCAAATTGATAGACTGAAAGGAGGCTCTAGTAAAAACATTACCACTGTGGTAGCCCATTAAAAGGGTGTTAAGTATCCATATATCATGTACGAATGTATGTGCTTTGAATTGCAAAAGACCTTTTCAAAAGAGCGATGCATGTGAAGTACTCCCATTTAGCAGTAGTGAATATCAACTGACAGTGGTCAGAGGAGGAACATACCACAACTGGCTAGAGGCTGTTGGGTGTGCCAGGTTCAACAATTCTGACAGCATTGAAGGCTACCCTGTTTGGGCTGAACTGACAGAAGAGCTACTGGGGCATAAGTCGCAAAAATTTTGAATGCTGAGTATGGAGCTGTATAGCCTCAGAGCGGTCAGATTGATAACCGTGCCTGTTCACAGTTCAAAGAACTGGACCTTGTAGCAATGGGAGAAGGTTGTCTGGTCTGATGAGTCTCAATTTATTTTAAATGAATATTCATGTTTACCTGGGGATGTAATTGCAAGACAGGCCAGTGAAAGGAACATGATGCTCTCGGCAAAGTTTGTAAAAGAAAACTCGGGGCTGAAACGTTTATGTGGACGTCAATTTGACATGTTTCAAATGAAAACCTCATCATGGACCAGATGGCCATAAAGTTTTGACTTATCAGTGTATCTAAATACAGGTTTGTGCCATTTAATGATCACACGATCAACGTCCGTTTCCTTTAACAATGAGGTCTGAACAATTATAGATTAGAATAGGGAATAAAATACATTTTTTAACTCTGTATGTCAGACAATCTACACTGTTGATCTGTTTAGATCAGGTCAGATGGGTCAGTTAACCCATGTTTGTGTGTTTGATTTTCTACTACTTATTTATAACAAGCTGTAAACATTTGTGTATGTACCTACTGATTTTGTAAGTATCACTTCTTTTATCTGTTATTTTCTCTCTCACCTCTAACTATACAAACTGGTTCACATTCAGTCATTGAGTCTATGTTTCGTCTGGCTGATTTTCCTCATCATACCATCCTCTTGAGTGTTGTATCTTTGTTGTAACAGTGCATTACTGTATTTTTTATAATCACTTTGAATTTCCATAAATTACTAAACCTTTAGCAAGCATGTAACAGTTCAGGCTTCCACTTTTCAGCGCCATCTCTGGTGTATTTTTGTCTCATTTACAAGCAATTTTCTTGTGGAAATATGCTTTATATTGACATTACACAAGCATAAAAAAGTACATGACTATGGCAATAGAATGTAATAGGGATATTAAAAGGCACATACCCTATAGTACACTGCTTACAAAAAATATGTATATTTTCAGTATATTTACCAATATATATTTCTGTATATTTAACAATTTTGTAAATATGTACAAGTTAATCTTTCCTTGGTATGAATGATCAAAATGATAAATGATTTGTCTTAATGTTGTGTACAAAAGTGTTTGGACCTAAAATGTTATTATACTAATATTAGCATAGTTTAAGTATTGTATTTGATACAATACAATTTGATTTAAGAATGTATTTGATCAACTAAATAATAATGACAGACTTACAGGGTGCATATGTAAATGCCTTCTTTGGGTAAGAGCCAGAAACGTTGCATGGTCATGCCATTAGCTGAAGAAAAAGACGGAAAAAACCCCCCAAAGATCTCAGTAACTGATTTGTTAGAGTTCAATCATAGCCTGGCTTCTGTAGCATGATGCAACACCCATCGCTTCTAATGGATAATAAAACCATACTTTGAAGTATGATTCAGATACTAAGTACAATCGACAGTCTTCTTTCTTGTGAATCTTAGCTTTTCGATACAATTTTAGGGTCTGCTAGTGTTTCAGGGCATGTATAATTTGGTGTAGACAGCATTGTCACAGGCCATAGCCAAGTCTCCGACAAGCTGTGTGACTCTCTGCATAAACCTGCATTAATGCGGGAGATCCAGTTTGAGCAGACAGTGATCCGTCTCAATTGATGAAAAATCTGATTGCTCTTTTTTTCTTTCTGGTGGGGGGGAACAGGGAGGCATGTTTGCATAGCAAACGATTTGATTAAACCTCCTCGAAGATGCCGTGCCTAAATATGCGTATTGGTGTCATCTCGATTTAAAATGGAAATTACTGAAACAGCTCCCAGCTGTTAAACTGTGAAAGGGCTTTATCTAGTAACTTATTCATGCACATTTGCATTTCCTCCCCTCCAAATTAATTTATTGCGGCAAATAAGGGCAATTACAGCAAGTGCAAAATGTTTCAGCCTGTTCCATTTATTTGGGGTGGGAGGGGCTTGCCTGAGCGCATCCACTGTATCCTCTGTAGAGATGCAGAAAAGTGAGACGCGGTTGTGGGAGGGAAGGGGGGTATTTTCATTCATTGACCTTGGGGCTGTGCACATGTCACATGGGCAAACATGCGTACAGTACACTCTAGCATGCAGTGATTTGTGGAGCATTGTTGCTGCTCTGCAAGTCTGCCATGGGCCAGACGATCTGATTCAACATGGTGTCACTTCCTGTGAACGATGTGGTCTGATGGCAGATGCTTTGCATACGTGCTGCAGTCATATCAAAAAGGTTAAAATGGTCTAGTTGGATAGGAATCTCGGTGGTGTTGCATCATTAATATTGTTTCTTAGTTTATAAAATAACCTAGTGCAAACGATATAAGAGATGCATTATAATGGATTATGAATACAGGGTTTAAGATAAAAGTTAGACATTCGTCATAAGATAAAATAATACTCCACTTTTGCTCTGCCTCTCTCCAGGTCCTGTAGTTTTACTTCTTGTTTCCAAGGGAACTGTTTCTAAGGTTACAAGTTTTTCTTCTTTCCTAGCAGCTCCATATGGTTGAATGTGATCCATCCGGTATACAATGTAGGTGTACATGAGCATGTTAAAGGCCTTTTTGATGGCTCTATCTTAATTTTGGCTGAAGGGCCCTAAAGAACATTTCCTGCGTATTGATATTAATGCTTAGTGACTGATCCTGCAGGTGGAGGGTGGGGGAGACAAAGCACCACTGTTGATATGCATAGTGAAATGTCTCCATAAATACTGATTTTTTTTCCCGTCCTAGATTGTAGCCTGTTAGACGTGTTACATTTGCCTCATGAAATTTGAATCTAATGGCTTTGTACGTGCGTCAGGTTAATTAGTTGCCTCATATTGTGAGGAAGGCTGAATAGCAGGAGGGCATCCAGTAACCTCTTGTTTTTGGCGGCTGGACCTGTCAGGCAGCTTTTCCACATTGGACGGCCTTTAAAGATGTATCACACATTATCTCTTTTTTTGAAAAATTCATGGTTAAGTGGTCAGAGCCTTAGCCAGTGCACTTCAATCAAGCTGATTCTGCACTGATCGGATTTCTGCCTGGTTTCTGAGCGAGCACGCTAAACAGAGCTGGGCAGTGGAACAGTGTTTGTCCTGGTGGCTGATTAATCACTCAGAGTTAATGGAAATCTTCTGTCAGTTCAGATGAATAAGCAGCTATGAAAGCACATGCTCCATATGGCAGTATGTACTCTGTCCACGCTTACCACACTTACAAATGTTTAATACACCGATCAGCCATAACATTAAGACCACTTGAAGGTGAAAAGTATAACACTGACTGTGCGATTCTCTGATAAATGTTCTTCTAGAAAATCATGGGCTCTGGCATTCATGTGTATTGTATATGACTTTGACACCTACACATTGTTCAGACCAAGCACACAGATGCATGGCAACAGTACTCCTTAATGGCAGTGCTCTCTTTTAGCAGGATCAATTTTCCCTATCACACTGCAAAAATGGATCAGGAATAAAGAGGAGTTGAGTCTCCAAATCACCCAGATCACAATACGATCTGGCAACTCTCAGTGCTGGACAAACAAAACAGATCAGTATCCACCTTGCAACTTGCAGAACTTGCAGGATCTGCTGTTACCTACACAATTACATTTACATTACCCCTTACATTTACATTTATGTAATTTAGCAGACACTCCAGAGCGACAATTAAAACAGTCTTACAATCAAAGCAATTGAGGGTAAGGGGCTTTGCTCAGGGTCCCAACAGTGGTAGAGGTGGGATCTGAACCCTGGTTCATAGTCCAGTACCTTAACCACTAGTGTTAAACAAGTGATCTGTTTGACTGAAGACAAAAATACACTGGTGGACAGTATCGCATGCAACACAGAAGAGGGGGACAAACAAAGGAGTACTACTTAGGACAATAGGACAGTCACATAGACTTACCCATAATTGTTACAAATATGTAGTGAAAAATCACCAAAACAATCACATAACATGTACTCTCTAAACACATAAACCGTGTTACAACAACCTATAGTCCAAATGTGAGCTAACGAACAGGTGAACACATGGTTTAGTTGTAAGCTTTCATGCAACAAAACAACAATAATATGCTGACAACATTTAACATAGGAATCTGTACTAATCCTTAAGTAAAATATTCTCATTAGAGTTCAGTTCAATACTCTATACTCTAATATCATCTGCCAGGTAGCATTGTGTCCCATCCGGAGATAAAAGACATATTTTTATTTCCTATTATAATTTATGATCGTTTTTAAGACCTCAGCCAGTTAAATACTGTTCGCTTCTATTCTAATCTTCAAATACAGTCGATTCTGGTTCATCGGGACACGATCATTTTCGTCCTAATAACCGGCTGGTCCGATTAAATGAACATGCCCTATGTTACAAGACGGGACATGCTATGTAACATATTAAATGTTTATTAAACC